>VZTF01002837.1:2655793-2728372 GCA_013397755.1 Cnemophilus loriae | reverse complement strand
GCGGGGACAGCCGGGCACTGGGGGTGTGGCGGGGACAGCCGGGCACTGGGGGTGTGGCGGGGAGGTCTCCGTAGCAGAGCTGTGGTGCCGAGCCCTTCAGCCCCTCTGCTCTCCCCAGCGTCCGCCGCGACGCGCTCAGCTCATGACAGGGTTATAGAATCATAGAATATCCTGAGTTGGAATGGACCCACAAGGGTCATCGGATCCAACTNCGCCGCGACACTGTCGTGAACAGCGTCCCGGGCTATGGCGGGGCGGGGCAGCGCAGGGCGGGTGCGGCTCCTCCCGACGGGGCACGGCGGGGACAGCGGGGACAGCCGGGCACTGGGGGTGTGGCGGGGACAGCCGGGCACTGGGGGTGTGGCGGGGAGGTCTCCGTAGCAGAGCTGTGGTGCCGAGCCCTTCAGCCCCTCTGCTCTCCCCAGCGTCCGCCGCGACGCGCTCAGCTCATGACAGGGTTATAGAATCATAGAATATCCTGAGTTGGAATGGACCCACAAGGGNGTCCTGTCACTGGTCACCAGAGTGAAGAGCCCGGTGCCTGCCCCTCCTCTTCCCCTCACAAGGAAGGTGTAACTGCAATGACGTCTCTCCTCAGTCTCCTCTAGGCAGAACACACCAAGTGACCTCAGCCACTCCTCATACACCTTTTCCAGTCGCTTCACCATCTTCGTTGCCTGCCTTTGGACACTAACAGCTTTGTATCTGTCTTATGTTGTGGCACTCAGAATTGCCCCCCAGCACTCGAGGTGAGGCCGCCCCAGTGCAGAGCAGAGCGGGACAATCTCCTTCCTTGCCCGGCTGGCCATGCTGTGCCTGATGCCCTCCAGGACACGCTTGGCCCTCCTGGCTGCCAGGGCACTGCTGCCTCATGTTCAACTCGTCATCGACCAGGACCCCCAGGTCCCTTTCCATGGCGCTGCTTTCCAGCCTCTCCTTCCCCAGTCTGTCCGTACATCCAGGGTTGCCCCATCCCACGCACTCAGGCGGGTTCCCCATACTTTGCTCAGAGCTCAGCAGTCTCGCAGGTGAAGGTCACGGCAAACACCGTGTCATGGCACAGCAGCTTATTGGAACCCTGTGCTGCTTGACCAATAGGACCACACAGTCCTGCAATGGGCATTAGGGAAACTTCCCTGCCCAACCATCCAGAAGCGTCTCCAGCAGTCACACTCATACCACCTGAGCTGGCCCTGGCAGCTACACACCCCACAGTCAGACAAGGTTTCCTTATCCACTTGACCCCAGGTTTCCCATAGCAAAGTCTCTGACATCTCAGCCCTTAAAATAGTTTATACATGATACCACAACAAAATAACAATTTGAGCTGGGTGCCTTCAAGGAGAGACCCCAAACGAAGAAACCCCAGGGCTCTTATACCCTCAGTGTCCAAGCACAGTAAAGTCTGGAATCCTTGGCTCCTGCCATGTACCTGAGTGTCCAGGCACCTGGCTGGCGCCACAGGTCCCTGTGCCCTTTGGCTGTTTCACAATCTCTTGCCTCAGGCTCAGGCTTCTCCCCAGAGCTCAGCTTACAGCTGCACACTGAGCACTAAATGTATTCCTCAACAATGGGGATACTGACCTCCAGGCCCATTCCTCCTGCCGGGTTGAAATTCCCTTGCACAGACCCTGGCCTGCTTGTCCAGACCAGCATTAATGAGAGCAAACGAGAAAACGTGGCCCAAAAGATGCTCACGGGCTCCAGTGCCATGCAGTTCCCAGTGCTCCCCGTTGCTGTGAACACCTCCAGGTGCATCCATGCTAGACTGTGACTTCTGTAACCTCAGGGTGCCAGCTGCTCAGAATGTGCCTGGGTGAGCAAAGGGAAATTCAAAAATTGGCACGTTCGAGCACTTGAAAGTTGCAGTTGGCCAACAGTATTTGACAGGGCTTCTATGCCTCTGGTGAAGCAAATGTTTATCTGGGACATAATTTCTCTGGGATGAGATCAGAGCATTATTAATGTGTCCAACACCAAATGTGTCCACAGTTGCCAAGTAATAACATTCTTTAGGCAAAGGTCTGAGCGAAGAGCTTGGGTAATTTGTTAGCTATTTGCATGGGACAGTATGTTTTCAAAGTGATAACGGTAAATTTAATCATCATCTCCATGGTGGTATTAAATGTGTAAATTGAATTTGCATATTTGTTCAATTTATGCTGACAGTTAACAACATCTCAAGAAAAACCTGTTGTAGATCACCACTAGGTGTAGAATGATAACTGATAGACTTTCATAGGCACCATTTGGAAAAGCAGCATGTGAACCTCTTCAGGGAGCCATTTACAGAGCAAACAGATGGATACAGAAGATGTTCCAGCAGCATTGACTAATGCTACTTTCAGTCCTTAGCTATATGCAGCAAAGTACACTGCTTGAGAGAGGAGAAGCAAGAAAAGAACATGTTTGGCCCATTAAGGAAGGCCTCTTATCTGATTGTGATGTGCTCTTCTCACCAACAAATTGGTTTCTTTCCATCCCAGTGCTACCACTTGTTCCAGGCAGCCAGCAGAGTATGTCAAGTGGATGTTCTCTAACTCACTCAGCACACAGCCAGACATATGGGCTTAATAGATTTGTATTAAATCTAAACAGAAAGTTGATAGTCCGTGAGCTGAGCCAACTACTTGTGACTGAATCAGTTTAGGAGGTATTCGAAAATGAGAACAGAAAGTCTGGAAACTGTGGCATAGCGTGAATAGTGACAGATGTGGACAATTTGGGAGTAAGAACAGGGAATGTGTATTCTACAGCAGAAAGTTACAGACAAAGAAGAGGATTCAAAGCACGGGGTGAGTTCTTGCAGTGTTAGGTGCTATTCTTGATACCTGTAACCCTCCATGTCATTAATAGAGTGGTTCTGTAAATTTTAATTTAAAACCATTTTCTAATACTCCTGTTTTTAGGAAAGAAGTTATGATGCAAATACACTCTAGAATCTCAAAAACTAAAGAACAGTAAAACCTAGAAAGTTATTTCTGAAAGCTGCCTTTAATTTTGAAGTAAGCAGTTAGGGAAATGGTGACATAATTTAGTTTCATTTCCTCTCCTCATTCAAGAAATGCATTTTCTCAAAGGAAGCAGGTAAAAATTGAACTTTAGCTTTATTTCTTTCAAGATATTAGTATGTCTGAGAGCTCCTCACATGCTCAGAAATCTTCAGTGAGCCTAGAAAACAAGTTCTTTTTATACCACTTTTAATGGTCAACTGAGCACCTCTGTTCAGTTGTCTCATTCTCAGTGCCAAAATTAAACAGGCTAATAGAACAATAATGCCTTAGAGATACTGATTTTTGATGAATGCCTTCAGGGAGGAACTGACCTTGCCTAGTGAAGTATTGTTTTCCATTCAATGGCACATTTTACACTTTCTCTGAAAGAAGCTGGTGACTCTCCAACTGACCTGTGTTATAAACCTCCATGCTTCTAACTTTTATTGCTTGCCTTCAACTCTCAGCTTGATGTTACATTTTTATTTCTAAAAGGTGTTTTTAAAAATTCCTCTCCACTCAGTGTGATGCTGTGCAGTTTTCTTTAAACAAGAGGCAATGTTCCACTAAGGGAAAGGAGGTTCTTTTCCTCTGAGAATACAGAATGTTTTTCCACAGTGATGCTGGAGAGAATTTCTTACCTCAGTTATAACAATACATTGTGAAGTCCTACTAAAGAAAAACAATATCCAGTAAGAGACTGGTAAGAGGACAGAAAGGGGACACACCCCAGTCAAAATGTAGTTAGTTTCAGTTAATTCTCATTCTGTTCATTTTTAAAACCACCTAGTTTTCACTTGCCATTGGTACTGTTGAGCAGTCCTTCACATTCAGTTCTGAGGAATTACTTAGACTCAGATGGGAATTTTCATTGTCTTGTCTCAGAAATAAAAATGTCAGTCTTTGGAGAAATTGCAGGGGAAAAAAGCCCAAAGAAACAAAGAATGATGCAATTACAGGGAAAAGCATATTTCTTTCATAGAAATTTCATTATGTTTACTCAGGAGAAAATTAAAGCAACTGTGTCTAAATTCGGTGCCAAATGACAGAACACCTCAACCAAAAATCAATGCAGCAGCAATGCCCAGGTTATTAGTTGCTCTTGCCTGAATTGTGCAGTGAGCACCTGAATTGAAAAACCAGACGATTTTCTACTGTCCATCAGGAAGAGTGCTCCTGGCAGCAACAAAAGAGCCCCAGTGACACTGAGGCTCCTGACAGCCTCTCTTGGAAAGGAGAGCTCAGCTTGCAATGAGAACAAATGAGGAGGCTGTGGTGGATCGAAGAATGATTCACCCATTGTTCCATATTCAATAGCAAATTGCGAGTTTTCTGCCCCTGAGCAGTAGTTATTTTGTTAATTTCCTCAGCTTCTTTGAAAAGAGATGGTAATTTCAGCCATAGTTCAGCAGACCGGGGGGATGGGGTTTAGAAACATCCATTTTCCCTCTCCCCACCCAAGTTTCATGACTGTAATAAAGTGAATCCTTCATTTGGGCAATTCTCTAGTGACAACTTGGCAGTTCTGGGTTAGTGGTTGGACTCGATGATCTTAGATTAGAGGTCTTTTCCAACCTAAATGATTCTGTTATTCTACTAATAAATGTTTTGTGAGGTAGGTGTTACACATGTGAAAGAACTCATTCACTTCATTTCTTGGGGAGCTTTTACATGCTTTGTTTGTTTGGGTTTTTTTCCTTTGAGAATTTGAAAACATTTTTATCAGGCAGGAAGCTCACAGGAGGGATAACACTCATCCAGCCTGTGATTTGCTGAGACTAGTAACACATCTTTTGGGAGAAGTGACTATATCTTCTTCTGGTGCCTGCTCATCTTGGAGAGGTCCAGAGCTGCACATGTCAGGGACCTTCAGATCAGCTACTTTGAAAGTGAGACACAAATACTGACTCAAGATCACCTGGCTGGGGCAGGGATTAAAGCCCTGGGGCTTTCATTTATCAGTCCCTATCCATCAGACCAATGCAGTAATAACTAAAATGCTCGTAGACAGTTTCAATGCAGTGCAACGGGTTGGTTTTGGTTTTAAGTGAGATTAAAGCATAGTTTTGGTTCTTAAAGGTAGGCCAGCTCCAGAGACCATGTTGTAGCATAGTCCCACAAAGAGTTGTATCAGCCTGTTTGTTGCAAGAGCAGCAATACTTTAAACTGATATTGATACTGAAGGCCCTGTACATAGTAACCACAGCCTTTGGCTGCTCCTGAGACCTTGGGGCTTTGTTCTTTTCTCCTGCAGTGCTGTAGCTCAGTCCAATGCACGCTGACATGGGCAGCACACAGCAAACTGAAGGGAGCTGCAGTAACCCTCCCAGCTGGACTGTACACATGGAGTATTGCAGGAGAAATCTCCTCCTTTCACTGCAATATAGAGAATCAAAAAAAGTTGGGAGCATGTCTTTTTCTAATGAAAAGGTGAACACTTGTGGGAAAAAATTGTTAGAGACCAGTGAGGTTTCGCTCCATGGAAAGGGCTCCAAGGCACTATAGCACTGTGACAATAATTGTACAGAGAATTTGACTGCCACAGAGAGTGTTCATAATTGTCTTTTCCAGCAGCAACTTGAACAATTTACTCCTCTCCAATTTTCATCCCACAATTCCTGAAATTGCTTTTCATTTTTCTTTGTGTTATACTACTCTGTTTAGAGGGAAGGGCAATTTCATATCCAATTCTCGTCTTAGCCGTTGACCCAGAAATAGCTGTAAATACTGAGTAGTATGCCTGACATCCCAAGTCACTGTCTTTGTCACTGTTCTTGACAGCAAACCCTCTGACAAGTGTGACACTACCAGCTTGTCTCACCACTCACCTCATTTTGAAGCACAAAGGCCCCTCCAGGCCCCTGTTAATGCTAATACACGGGCTACACCAAGTGTATCTCCAAGCATAAGCCACAGTGCTGGATACCACCGAGCTGGAAAAGAGACCATAAGTGGGAGGACACTGGATTTCTTTTAGTGTGTTTTTTTGGCTCTTCTGTCCTGGAAGTTTCAGAAGGGGAGAGACCATAGTATCACCCATAGTCAAGTTCCATTTAATGGAACATCCCTATGATGTGGTTTCAAGCCCTCACCCTGCATCTCAGAAGTGTCGGAGGGAGCTGCTGACACAGGCAAGATATAAACATATCGCTGCAGAGTGCCCTGCCAAGATGGTGGATTCAGAAAGGGATTGGTCACACAGGAATAATGTCTTATTATAAAGTCTTTATGCCTTATAAAGTCAAGCATTTATTAGACAGGGAATATGGGCAAGAAGTGATTTTTGACTCTGTCTTTCCTCCTGCCTGTTCTCCCAGGAGACTACTTGGTATGTCAGTCTGAACGAGTGGATTGACTCAACCGAGAGGATTATTTGGAAAGAACAAAGGTGAGGCAAGAGCTCTGGCAATCCTAACAAACCTCCTACCAGGGATCTTCGAGTGATAAATCTAGCTGTGGCCCGCAAGCTGGCTACATGTCTTTCAGGTTTTGTAACAGAAATGAGAGAGAACAGGAACAGCACCAGAGACTGCAGAATTGTGTTTATTTAATCTGCAAGATATCAACAGAAAGAAACAGATTAATCTCAGTGATTCCTCTAATTTAAAGCATACAGATAAGCTCCATAATCAGCATTTCTTCGTTAAAAGGAATCGGTGCAAATGTTTTTTACTCCAGAACACCTTCTAATTTACATCCTTGTCACATACAGCCTTAAACCCAAGAAGAATGCATGATAAATGAACTTTTTTTTTTTCAGTGTATTCTTAATATTCAGCAGTTGGGAAACTATAGGAAACTATCCTCTCATTCTGGTGACTTGATGAGAGGCATTGATGAATTCTAAATAAAACACCCTCTGAACCTTCTTCAGAATATGGGATAAAGAGTGAGGAAAGTGAGATGTGAAGTGAGTACATGCAGCAGAAATCATTACAATGGCAATAAAAAAAAAAAAGATAGGAAGCATTCCTCAAAGAAACCAAGCTCTCTTGAAGGGCATAAGCCCTTAACAAAAGGGTCATGTAGAAACTGCTAGAAACTGGTTCTTATGATAAATTAAAACCAGCATCAGGCTAGTTACCAGATGGGCTACTTACTAAAGGGCTTTATGTGAAAATTTCCCAGCCTGAGATGCCTGTAAGAGGCTCAGAGGTAAAAAATCTGAGCAGAAAATTTGAATGGGAAATATAAAGTGTTAGGATTTTCAAGGACTCAAGCATGGCATTACTTGTGAGTCAAGGAGTTATTTCTGTATTGGTATATTAGGAAATCTAATGTGAGTGAGAATTCAGAGGCCATGAGACCAGAGAGGAAATATGTACATAAATAAAGGTGAAAAGATGGATGGCACACACAAACAAATCCTCAAAAAGGGATGTTGTGCACAAAAAAATTGATCTGCAAAGGAAGAAAGATGGGAAAAACTAGCAGATTTGTGTTGGTAGATTTAGAGAGGAGAATGTATAAGACTATAAACTGTGCAAATCACTTTTGGAAACTAAGCAAGAGGCAAGCAGAAAAAAAAGAATGAACTGTTTCTTCTCTGTTTCTTGTCCTTGCCATCTTTAACTAGAAGAATAAGGCAGCGTGAAAAGCTGGGGAGCTTTTAAATTGGAACTGAAGGCAGGATTTGCCTTCTAATAGCAGGATTGGGGGATTCACTGTAATTGTTCTAACAGCTTCAGATATTGCCAGATTCTAACTTGAATGATTGCCAGAGAGAGCTGCAGCATATTGTAAAGGACTCTGCTTCCCTGAGATGGATGCTTTAGCAGTTCCCTGGTTGCAAGTTTATACTTTGAACTTATCCAAGTCTATGAGAAACCTAACATTAAGGACTGATGTGTGTTTAAGCAGTTGAATGTGATGAGAAACGTGCTGCTTCATTCTTCTGCTCTGCACAAGGCATCAAAGATGAACTATCTGAGGAGAAGGATGGCTCAGCAACAGACTATTAGCTACTTTTATTGTTAGTAATTTCTAAACTCTCTCTAGGCCTTGGAATCACAGTTTCAGTTTTGATCTAGAGTCTGGATAAGACGTCACATGAAGAAGCACAAAATCATTTATAAAAATATATGTTTCACATTAATTTATTCTACTGTCTTGTGCTTTGGTTCAATGGTTTTCCTTTTAATTAAATTTCAGTAGGAATATAAAACAAAGAAATAGCTAAGAATAAATACATCTATATAGTTGATTGTTGTAACTGAAGATTGGTTTTCTTTTTATTTTTTTCAGATAAAGGGCATTAGTTTTTTAACAAAAGTAAGCTTGCCATCATGCTAAAGTAATAATACAGAGCATTTCTTCATTGCAAGGAGAACACTAATTACTGATATTGCAATGACATATCTCTCCACCTTATTTGCTTGTGAATTGGAAATTTCCTGCCACTGGTTTCGTAAAATCAGAGGAAAAAGTACTGCTGTTGATGCCTTAAGTTTTTAGCTTTTATATTTTTCAGATTCTGTACTGCATTAGTGTATAACTCTGAACTCTATATAGAATGCTGGTTAGCTTTCTTCACATTTTGGTCACACTGAACAATCCTTCTGGGCCTGAGAACCAAGGTCACCATCACAGCCTCAGGCCCCGAAAGGCAGAAACAAAAGTGAATGGGAGGGGGAAGCAAACCGAGGAAATGTGACTTCATTACCTGAAGCTGTAATTGGACAATTAGCTTCTGATATACAAATAGACCAAACTTATATCCATCTGAGAAACTTGTGACTGTCGTTCATCTTGGGTGTAGCCTCTCCGAGGCTTTTGCGCTGCCCAAGGTGTATCCTTTAAAGGCCTTTTAATAAATACCTACTTTATTCTCTAACTCTGTCTAGCCTCTGTTCTAAGTAGCCTCTCCAGGCATCACTGTCATCGGGGTTGCTGTTTTGTAATGGTGGAGCACAGGCATAACCTGCTTAAGGGGTAGAGAAGAGTTTCATGTCAGAGCACTCCCTCTGTGTCCCTGATCCAGTCGATGCACAGATGTACCTCCACAGAGCTACATGGAGGGGCTGCCTACTGGGAGGTCCTGATGCCCTCAGACCTACAAGCACCATCCCCCCTCTGTCATGCTATATCAGACCTGGTATTCCCAGCCTGCTGGCTAAGCCACCTACCTCAGAGCCTGATCCAGAGCTCACAGGAGGCAGAGGGGCAACTCTTCATCAATTCCCAGGACACTTTCGATAAAGTCCTAAAATAAAATTATTAGACCACCTTACTTACTGGAAATGAAAGGAAGAAGAAACAGAGAGGACAAGGAAACCCCCTGGATTGTCTCTAGCTTCCTCCTTGTGTTATCCTTCAAAGCCACAACTATGGTTGACAGGTAAAATGTCCAGTTTTAAGAGCCGACTCACAATATCAGATATTTGATATTATGACAAAGCCACAGGTTAGAATAATTTAAACAAGGATACCTTTAAAATAGCTTAAAATACTTGCAAAGTTTCTGAGAATTTTACAGTATTTGCACACCAGTGGTGGCTTGCTGCAAGTGCAGAAATATGACAGGAATACTGTACAAAATTATGTCACACAGATAAAAACAATCCAGGGTCTCACTGTTGACCTGAGTTGTAGGCTTCAACACAGGTGTCATTTACAGTTCAGTGAGGTGGCTCGGCTGAGAAATCTGTATCTAGATCGTGGATGAGAGCACCATCAGGCACAGAAACAAGCTGTCTGCATTCAACAAGCATCTCTGTAGCAAATATCTGTTAAGGCGGCAGGTGAGAGAAGGAAAATGTTTCATTTGCAGCCACTTGAGATGTCAGGCATGGTCTTTCAGAAAGTTCAGACAAGGTAATGAAATTCTAATTCTGCCCCAAGAGGACATATACTAGTTAAGGCAAAGCAAGTTATTTACATAATAAATTAGGGTCCAAATGCTGATGTTGTCAGTATAATCACTCCATATAAAGTGCATTAACACACCTAAAAGAGATTTGCAATAATGAATGAAATGTCCTTCCCTCTTTTCTCCCCAGTAAATTACAGAAAACCATTGTGACACACAGAAAGTGATAATGACAAGAAATCCTTAATTGTAGCAGCAAGAAGAATACACAAAACAAAGCATACTGAGACAGTAGCTATTAATCTTCTTTAGTATTCCTAGGCAAATCTTTATAATTTTCCCTTTGCAAGTGGAAACTGTTTCTGTGATATTTACAGGTATAACAGAACTGGAATTCTGAAACTCAAAGGTTGTTTTAGATTCTGGTAAACATGAAAATTTTGTAATGTACGGAAAATGTTATCACTCTAAATCTCTCATAATTTAAGTGTTTGGGAAGGCTCCCCATCCACCTAGTACTGCCAAGGGAATAGTTTGCAAAACTCAGAACATTTGCTCTATGCAGTGACAGCTGTGTGACATTTATTTCTGGCACACGGTTCCCCAAACGTGCTCATTGACGTTCACTTTATACAGAGAGTGTCTGAGATCTGCTTGGGAGAGACTTAGGGACACAGCTGACTTTCCATGTCATCTTCAGAAATTCTCTTCATCCTGTATGCACAGCAGCAGCTTGCTTTCACTCAGATTGATTGCTGTTTTTCTAGCCTATATTTAATATCTCTGATAGGTACTTAATTGCTCCCACTGGGATCATGGCATTTAACTGATCACCATTAGTCTCCCAGAGCTGCTGTCATGCTTTATTGATATTAAGTTGTAGTTTCTATTCACCATGTTCTTCCCCATAACTTGTTTTATAATCTCTCTGCTTTTCCATCTCTTAGTACATTAAAGGAACTTTCTGACTTCCTACACTGCTTTATAACTCTCAAAGACTGAATTACAAATTACTTACCTTAAATCCAGTATCAGCATGAGTGTGATGGAAATCAGCACTCTCAATCAAAAGCCAGTAGTAGCAAGATGGACACTTTAATATTACTTATACTTATGAAGCACATCTGTATTTGCACTTACGTGGATTAGAAATTTCGTATTCATAATGCTTCTGTGAGAGGAAGAAGATGCCTAATCCCGGCCTGAGAACAGGACACCACTGTTTCCCCAAGCATGAAGACAGAGGAAAAAATATTAAAAGTCAGGAAAATCAAAAAGGTAAAAGTGCAGTGAGGAAAGGGAGGGAGATTATTTCAGCGAAGATCAAAGCAAGTCTCAAATAAGATTTGGAGCATAAAAGTTTGTGCTATTCTTCATGGTTCTTTGCTCAAAAGGAAAACTCACTACTCAAGTGGTCCATAGCCATGTGGGTGAGGTGAACACTTCTAAGAGTACATAAAACTTCTAGGTTTGAGTTTGGGAAAGTACATCAAACATTGTTTCTGATCTGAGACTGAATTGTGTCCAGTGTCAAGTTGGAAGGGACTTGATCTAGTGAAAGATGTCACTGCCTATGGCAGGGGGTTGGACTAGATGGTCTTTGAAGATCCCTTCCAACCCAAACATTTCTGTGATTACAGTTTCTCCCATTAGGACTTGAGTCTTCATTTTGCTCCTGAGGCAACTCTAGTCTTCCTGTCCCACTGCTAGAAAGCTGAAACAAAATTGCATTCCCTCTGTTTTATCCCATTTGCCAGGGTCTGGCTCTGTGTGCCACTGGATGGCCATCAGTTACCACCCCCTTTAAACAGATACAGTGGTTCTATCTGCACAAAGAGTAGCACCACCAGGACAGTGCAACCACTCTGCAAAGAGGTCAAAGATGTTAGAATCCACATGGTGTCATGTTCTTCCCTGCTATTACCAGAATAAATAAGGAGACAACAAAGAACTCAGTATTTACCGTGTCTAGTACAGACTGGTTTGCAGACTAAGGTAAAATCAAGCTTTCAGAGTGCGTTTGTGTGCATGTCTGAAGTGGTTAGAACACAGCAGGCTAGTTCTGTCTGCACAGTTACATACATGTCTCTACAGAGCAGAAAACCTTGGAAATATTTCCTGCCACAGGACAGGAAAATGTTCCAGGAAAATCAAAGATGCAATTCTGTAAGCAAGTCCTTCCATCTCAGAGTCTCTCTCTCAAACCACTGAGCTAACAGACTGTGTTGGGAGTCCCCATCTACAAGCTGCTTGATTTACAGGGAATTCCACCAGTCCTGCCCTTTCTGTCTGTATTGGTTTTGCATGGCCTGGTTTTGGTAGCAGGGGGCTACAGGGGTGACTTCTGTGAGAAGCTGCCAGAAGCTTTCCCCATGTCCGACAGAGCCAATGCCAGGCAGCTCCAAAAAGGACCCTCTGCTGGCCAAGGCTGGGCCCATCAGTGATGGTGGCAGCATCTCTGGAACAACATAGTTAAGAAGGAAAAGAAAGTTACTGCATAGAAGCAAATTGCAGCAAAGAGAGAAGTGAGAAAACATGAGAGAAACAGCTCTGCAGATGCCCAGGTCAGTGCAGAAGGAGGGCCAGGACGTGCTCCAGGTGCCAGAGCAGAGATTCCCCTGCAGCCCTGGGTGCAGACCATGGTGAGGTAACTGTGCCCCTGCAGCCCATGGAGATCCACAGTGAAGTGGAGATCCACCTGCAGTCTCGGAGGACCCCATGCTGGAGCAGGCAGATATCCAAAGGAGGAAGTTACCCTATGGGAAGCCCATGCTGGAGCAAGCTCCTGGCAAGACCTGTGGCTCTATGGAGAGAGGAGCCCACACTGGAGCAGTTTTTCTGGCAGGACTTGTGATCCTGCAAGGGACCCACACTGGAGCAGGCATGTAGCTTGTGGGAAGGACTCACACTGGGAGAAGCTTGTGGATGACTGTCTCATGTGGGAATGACCCCATATTTGGAACAAGGAAAGAGTGTGAGGAGTCCTCCCCTGAGGAGGAAGCAGCTGCAGAAACAACATGTGATTAACTGGCCATAATCCCCATTCACCATCTCTCTGTGTCACTGCAAGGAGGAGCTACAGGATCAGAAATAAAGTTAAGACCAGGAGGAAGGGAGGGGTGGGGGGAAGGTATTTTTAAGATTTAGTTTTACTTCTCATTTTTCTACTCTGTTTCACTCATGATGGTAATTGGCGAGTGATCTCTCCCCGATGTTATCCCAACCCATGAGCCTTTCATTATATTTTCTCTCCCCTGTCCAGCTCAGGAAGGGCATGACTGAGTGACTTTGGTGGGCACTAGGGAGTACAAGAGTTCATCTTCTGCTCACTGTGCCAAGGCCAGTCCTTCAAGCTCTCTTAAGAGAAGCTGTGGTCCCCATTCAGCTTTTTGTGGCTTTCATTCAGCAAAGCAATGCAATCAGCATGTTGTCCCTTGCCATCTGCTGTCCTACACCTCTCCCTGCTAAGCTTAAGTTGAGCACTTCCAGGGAAATCCAGCCTCTCCAAGGTCTGACGGAGTTTTTGTCACTGGCTTGGCTGCACCAGGACATCAGTCTGAAGAACCTTTATGAAGTTAAAAGAAGTCCTCCATGTTTTGCAGGGTTCATTTTTTGCCTGCCCTGGGACAAGAAATCACTTCATCATGTCCTTAGCTTTAAGCCCACGGATGCTCTGAAGCCCTTGTGTTGTCAGGGCAGGACAGTGCAAGGCACGGTACAGGTCTGCTCAGTGCAGGGTCAGGGCACCTGACCTGGGCTGGCCTGGTGGTCTCTGGAACAGGAGGCTGGGAACAAGGAAGACAGTGACCCCCAAAAAAGTCACCTCTGGTCACACCACCAGACGTTTGTCTGTATGTGCCCAGAGCTAAACCAAGGGTCATATCTGGGCCAGAGCAGAAATTCCCACCTCCCAACTCCTGGATGCACCAAGGCACTTTGATGATGACTGACATCAGGGAGGACTGCCATAGGAGAGGCATTGGCATTCACAGCACGGGTCATATTCACATGAAGCTTTGCTTCCCTTTATCTTCTAGACTGCAAATGAATCACCATTTAAGCACATTTGTTATTTCAATAAAGTCAAAAAGGGAACATAATTACTATGAAAAGCAGTGCACCGTGAAACCTGTAACATTTAAATCCAATTGTTGACCTTAAAGAGTTTCATCTCATTACGCTTCCATGAGGTAAAAAGGGGCAAGTGAGTACTGCAGAGGGCAGCTGTGGTGGCACGTAATACTGTGTTGTAAATCTCTGCAATACATTTTGTTAACATCTGCCTGCCCTCCTCGTCATTTTCTCCTTCACCACTTGAAGCATCTTCGAGCATCTGAAGAGACTGCCTGACTTTAACCAAAGAAATATTTCATAACATTTCCAGGCCTCAGAGGATGTCGGAGTACTTTTAACTTTTCTACTGTCTTTGAAGAGGTGATGTACCACTGGGACCGTCCTCTGGCTCACAGCCCTCAGAAATAACAGGAAAAGCCTCTTTGGTAAGGAATTATGTATTGCATGTTCAACCCAGTGTGCCTGTCCAAGCAGTGTTGCCCAAGCTGGTGTTATC
This sequence comes from Cnemophilus loriae, assembly GCA_013397755.1. Classification (NCBI taxonomy): domain Eukaryota; kingdom Metazoa; phylum Chordata; class Aves; order Passeriformes; family Corvidae; genus Cnemophilus; species Cnemophilus loriae. Next base: position 2,714,001 of record VZTF01002837.1, on the reverse strand, counting down.
CCTGCCAGAACCTCCTTCCAGAACCAGGACCCACTGAAATTCACCACCATCGGGCTGCCTGGGAGAGGGAGAGTGATGCTTTCTGAGCCAGCATGAAATGGATCGGAAAAGCTGCTGTGACTCAGCTAAAAGGAATACCTTGCAGGAAGACTGATGGCATCCAAAAGGCTGGCAGCAAAATCTTGACTCCCCTCTCAGTCATCCCAGGTGTTTCACTGCAGACCTTGTGAGAGGGAATCTGACCTATTCATACATATGGCAGTCAATAAATGATGTTCATCAGCCTGGAAGGCAAGAAATGCCGAATATGACAGTAGACACTGCCTAATGCTGCCTCTGCCAGGGAAACAGAGGAAAAGCAGGAAAGCTCTACAGGAGCCACAGGGCCTGCAAAAAATAGATCAGTGTTACATAAAGTCCACATTCAGTTATTCAGGCTTTGACTACTTGATGCATTTGAGCCCCAGGTTAGAACAGTGCTTAACCCTGTGTCCAGTCAGAGCCAGCAGTGAATTTGGAGGCAGCACCTCTGAGCTATCTCCAGTCAGAACAAGGATACATTGAGTAATCGAGCACAACTGGAGACCTGATTCCTAATTTGTCACACAAGGTCAAGATATGGCAGCACTTCAGAAGGACTTTCAAGCAGTAGTTGTTCCTTGCCAGAACACCATATATTCTTACAGAAAATGCAGCTACAGGCAATGTACAAACCCAACAGCAGCTGCTGTGTGCTCAGCAGGAGTCCAGCCACCAGCAAACACAGGGTCTTGCAGACACAGAGCTTCAGAGATGTATCCTCCTACTTCATTCTACATGAATGCAACCCACATAAATCAGAAATAATAGGGAGCTCAGTTTAGTGAGGTAGTCATTACACAGACACCCAGCAGAGGCTGTCCCTGCCCTTTTTCACCAGTGACACACTGAAATCATGTAGCACTGCACCCTGGAGCTGTCCAGGCTAGCTCTGGTCCCACAGTCCAGCCAGGAAAGGATGAGCTCCTGCACCCAAACACTGTGTCCCAGTACTGAAGCCAGCTCAGGCCTTGATGCAAGACATGCTTCCAGCTATGTGATATTCATTGAACGTGTGCGAATCAGCCCCGAACACGCCCAAGAGGGCTCATCACTACAGACATGCTTCCTATGTTGTCCAAAGGAAAGAAATCAGTTAGGACAAGGCTGCCGCTATGTGGACAGCATGTGCAGCTGAGGAATGAGACCTTCCTTCCCCAAGGGTTCTTCGGAAGCAGACAGCAAGCAAAGCACAAGCCAGGTGAACTGTGGTGGCAGCAATCTCCTCTCTTACTGCTGTTGTTCCCCTCAGATTTTCTCCATTATAAGATGGGAGCCGAGGAGAAATGGTGACTGCGAGCAGGCTGCCAGCACAGCAGCCTTTAACCTGCACATGAAAGTCAGGCAGGAGTAGGCCAAGGGCACGCAGCTGTTCTCGAAGTCCCCACATGATTTAGGATGGGTACCTCAGTTTAAATGACATTTACAGCAGCACGACCTGCCAATACCGTAGATCTTGCTACAACTACAGGTGATCAATCAATGTAACAAGCAATGATGTAGCTTAGCAGCACTGGTTTCCAGAGGCACCAATAGCCATTCACCCTACAAAAGTCAGCCCATTATTTTAGTTCCAGAAATGCATGTCACACTCCTTTGGTAGCACAAGCATTGTATTAAGTAAATTGCACTAGTCCTTGTAGGCCAAAAGGGCTGCTCTGAGTCAGCCAGCCCAGCACCAGTTCCCCTCTACTCCAGTCCTTGACTCTTCTGAAGTGCAGTAAATAAAACTTGCTCCACTGCCAACATTTAGGGGTTAAAACTACCCAGCAGAAAACTTGCACCAATATTGCCTTCACTTTAATATTTTTCCCTTTTTTCCCCTGGGGGGATCTCAGGGTCACCCCACCCCCGCAAGTCCTGCTGCTATAGGCACAGAGACATGCACTCGTAGGAATGCAGGTGTGTAGCAGAGCTGGTCTGGCTGTTGCAGCTGGGCTGGAACTCACACCTCAGAGGAGCTTTCACACAACACTACAATGAAGAAATCTGGGGGATGGACAGCATGAATTGTGGGTATTTGAGATCCAAGGAAGAGAAAAATGTCTGTGACATTTTCCTCCCTGACTTTCCAGTTCCCTTTGAGGAAATAATTATTAGCACAACCAAGAGAGTAAATTCCAAACTGAAAGAGATCTGTCACCCCTCATGGACACCAAAACAGGCAGGACCAAACTTGAGGCAGTAGTTTGACTGTTCAGCTTAACTGCTTCATATGCCATTCACTCCCTCTTCCCTGATCTACAATTTTACACAGCAAACATCTCTGCCTTTCCCACCCAGAGCTCCATTCCAATTAGCTGTGGACTCCAGGGACACCACTGCAGTTACATCAATATAAAGTGGTATAAGAGAAGGGAGAACCAGGCCCCTTGTCTTTAAAAGCTCAGTACTGGCCCTAGTGATTTGCATGAGCAGTATTTTCCCATTTAATCCTCTTCACTGTAATTCAGAGAAGTAAAGCAAACAGTCTGCAGAGGTGGTAGCTGAGTTTGGCCATTATTTTGTTAACATATGCACACAGTGCTAGCGACTGTTATTAACGCAATACACAATGTTTATTCTGTTACTTTAAAAGAGGCAATAGCTGCAGCCTGCATTAAAAATACCTTCCACAAAATACCTTTCACTGTAAAAACCAAAGAAAACCCTACCGATAGTAGAGGAAACACCACAGACTACAACTTTTCTAGAATCACACACCAGTTTCCCTGATCATAGTAACTCTTTTGAACCCTCACACAATCCAGGGATCTGCACACTGATTCCAGTTCCCCTTCACAGAACACATGGTAATAGCGGTGGAAAACAGGGCTGAGTTCTTTCGATTCTTTGGAGCCACATGGAACCAACATTGTATCAACACTTTCCTCTTTCTTTTTAGTACCACCTTTCAGGTGCCAGGGAACCAGCAAATCTTGAGAGTGAAAGGAGGTTCTGTTAGTGTGAACAGGCAGTCTGAAGTCTGCTACTGGTTTGGCACCATAGTTTTCATCCTTCAAGTCATTAAGGAGCTGGTCAGACCATGCTGAGTCTTGGCTGCTGTTATCAGGTCTTTGGTCACTGAGTGGTCTCCGGGCTGTGCCAGTATTCATTTCCTTCTCTTTGTTTTTACTACCATTCTTTTCCTTAAGGTATTTAGACTTCTGGTTTTTGTATTCTTGTTCCATTGCCCAGACATAAATGAGTGCCATTCCACCAGGTCTTAGAAGCCGAGCTAGTTCACGGACAGTAGCCAGTCTCCGCTCCTGGAAAGGAAAAGCAAAAGTGTGAAGCTAGTACCTAAACAAGAAGTCAGGAGAATGGAATGACAGTAATTCCTCCTTACCTAAGATACAATAAAACTTGAAAGAAAGGTGTTTTTCCTCGCTATTTATTTTCATTCATAATATAGCCCATCACTGTGTGCAAGCCAAGACATTTTCCTAAACACAATTACTTCATCAAGACATCATTCATGTCAAGCACTGGAACAGGCTGTCCAGGGCAGTGGTGGATTCACCATCCCTGGAGGTATTTAAAAGACCTGTAGATGTGGCACTCAGGGACATGGTTTAGTGGTGAACTTGGCGGTGCTGGGTTAACAGCAGGACTTGATGATCTTAAAGGGCTTTTCCAGCCTCAATGATTCTATTATTCTCTTTCCATTTGAAAATAGTTCTGTGCTGAGCAGGATTTCTTGGACATATCAGCCCACCTGGAAAAGACAGACACCTTTTCAAGAAGGTGATTCAGTATTTAAAATCCCAGATTCAAATCTACCATACCTGATGATGCACAGGGTAAGTTTACAGCTGAAGGGGTCAGATTTACAGTTTAAACACAGGTCCCCTGACCACACAAAGATATGTCAGCCTTCTCCAAAACAGAGTTCCTTCCACTTTTTTGTACTGGATTTGGAAACATTCACTGCACTTCTGGTATGGAAAGTTTCGTGGGGCCCCTCTAAGATGGTCTAGAAACTCGTTACCATGGCACAGTACCTGCCAGAAGAACCTTACCCAGCCCAGAGATACAGCAGACTGGTGAATAGCCTCCCTTTTGTTTGGAGATGGACAACGAATGCATAGATTAAAAAACTCAGAATCACAAGATCTGCCCAAGAGTGCAATACCTGAGCCTGGAAACAATGTATCTCTTGACTCCCAGAGCAGAACCCCCTTCTCCAGTGTCATTAATTAAGCACACAAAAATGAAACCCAAACATCAGGACCAAAGCTTCAGGGGGAGCAAGGGCATCTGAGAAGCAGAGGAAGAATGTGAACAGAAAGTCGAAGAAGCAGCAGTAACACAACGGCTTAACTCTGCTCTGACAACTGCTTACACCAAATGCAAACCTTGAATTTCTTCCCATTTTGTTCTTGCCTTTGCTCGTATTGTAGTATTAACAGCTCTGCACAGCAATACAGCAGTACAGTGGAGCAGAGAGAGGGGTGACTTACTGCTGTTGAGAAGTGGTGTATTACAGCAATAGAGATGCAGGCGTCACAAGAACCACTGCGGATTGGCACTGACAGGGCATCACAGACAAAAGCCTGGAAATGTTTTTCTCCACAAATATCCACCAGGTTTTTACTGCGATCACAGCCAACCTAGAACAGAAAATGTTTCATTAAGCTTTCCATAAGAGGATAATTACAAGACTGGAATATGATTTTCATTTGATGCTTACAGTAATAGAGCCATCACAGTCTCCTACTGAGGGAACAGTTTAAAATCAAAACAAGAGCAAGTGTGAGAAAATACTCGTAAGAGGAGTATAGTTCCCAGATAAAGACAAAAAGAAAACAACCCTGATGCTTACTTAAAACAAAGATGGAAGACTGGATATTAGACGGCTCATTATAGCACCTTGATTTTGAACCAGCTTTCAACCTAAGATGGACCAGGTTTCAATCTAACTTTTCTTCAAAACCCATTGAAAGTGTCTTGAAATGAGCAAAATGAGAGGTGACCTAACCTCAGTATTTTCTTTTCATTTCAACTGCCACTTTTAACTTGACAACCTTGGAAGCACCCAAGTACTGAACTCACAAAAGCTGATCTACAAGTGTAAACAACTATCCAGTGACTTTGGTGGCATCACTAAAGTAAGGCATACAGCTTCACTCAGGACCCAGGTTTTGTCATTTCAGTCTAAGTAAGGAAGTGCTCACGTATCTTCCTCTTACCTCTCATGATCATGATCCACAAAAAATTTAGGCACAACATAATTTTCCAAGATTCTGTACAGTCCAGTGAAGTGACTCCTAGGACCATTTCAGAATACCTCATACAACATTAACTTTTTTCCCCCTTTAGACCCTGCGCAGTGTCTACATCAAAGGCAGTAAGACAAAACTTACCATCTTTGAAAAATCAGCATCTATAAATGTTTTTTACATGCTTGCATAAAAACAATAAATCTAAATTGATCAAGATGCCTTCTGAAAGAAATAGTGAGGCATGCACCATCTTTGTTTTCATGTCTGCCACACACACTGAATACTCAAACCAAAGCCCTTGTACCAGGTTGTATATTAAACTTCGCGTGTATGAGAATAATACATTTATTTGTTTTCAATGACCAGCAGCAAGTAGATAGCAGAGAGCAGGTTCATAATCCTAAATAATTACTGTTGACAGTGTTTATTGCATTTGACACCGAAAGAATACTAAACCATCTTTGATGCAAGAAGAATAGCAAACAACTTGCCCTGCTTAATCAACCCAGAAGAGACAACAGTGCCACGTCAATTAAAAACCTCTTTTCCAATAACTAATGAAAATATATTTATTTTCCATCATAATTTTTCACTTTATCCATTCAAATCCTTTTATCTTTCAGCCTACCATCACAGTTTTCAAGAAAACCAGAATTCTGTTCCAGTCTTATGTCCTGAAAGTTTACCAGTGAGCTGCCTTCTATTCAGGTCCCTGACTTTTGATCCAAAGTAAACGAAACAGTTGTGAAAATGCCAACCTGACAATACAAGATAATCCTCCACAAAAACTATGAATACCTACATATTATCCTGCCAATTAGCAATAAACAGACGTGAAAAGATCAATCCTAATATTGCTTTTTTCACATTCATTCCTTAGTCTCTCGCATTTACTAAAGCACAGAGTGAACTGCATTGGTTATGAATAAAAAAAGGAAACTCCTGTTTACTTGAAAGCAAACAAATCCCCATCATTTTACACTGGCAGCCAACTGAAGTGTCTTTAAATTACTCTGACAACCTGCATGTTAGTGATTGCACACCTCATTACCGGTACCTTTAACTACTTCTGCAATTAAGACATCGGCTTGCAGAACTTAATAATAAAACTCAAAGGACCAAATTCATTGCTGGCAGAAGGAGGAAGAAGAATGCTTGCAGCTTCCACTGATGGCAAGCTTTCCCAGAAAGAATTGCCTTGGCCCTCCACATCTAGAGTGAAAACGGGCTGGATAATGGAACACAATCCCCCATTCCCAAAATGACCTTGAAAAGGACTACAACGTATGTTGAGGAAATCCAATGAACTGAGAATGAGATCAAAGGCATGACTGCCAGAATGCAAAGTCCTCATTTGCATCTAAATTATATCAAATATTATAAAGTCAGGTTTACTTGTACTGATATACTTTCTAAAGCAAATGCACATCCAAAGCAGAAAGATGCCATTTCACAATGAAAATAGAGACCTTGAAACAGAACACTTTGAACACACAGCTGCTCTAAAATAGATATATTAGGCTAAAACTTTACGTGGTTTTGAATGTAAACATCACAATAGGTGCTATGCATATATGCATAACTGGTGAACACAGGGAGTCACCAGAGATGCCTGGTGCTGAAGCTAGGCAACTTTAGTATCCTTACTAGAATTATCTCTATGTGATATTTCAAAATAATTATAATCACCATATTCCTGCATTTTCTAACTTACAAAAGATATGCATCCATTAAAAACCAATATACATTGGTTTCAGTCACTTAGAAAACAATAAGATACCAAAAAGCAGGTAAGTTTAGTAAAAAGCGGGTAAGTTTAGTGGTGCAATGCCAGCTTACAGCTGGAAAATTAGCCTATCTGTGGTTTTTATGAGTATAGAAAACATTTACAGCAAGGGGCAGGGATCCCAAACTCAACTTTTCCCAATTTCATTACTAACTGATTTTTACATTCTAAAGCATGCAGAAGCTTTGGTGCGCTGAAACTTCATCTACAGAAGACTTCAACGGACTGTTTTAATTGAGAACAGGTTTTTCTCTCTCTCATTAAATATATAATCAGAACATTCAAAACAAATCTCAAAATACAGCTGGAAAGCTTTAATTTTTGCCAATTCATATCTCTATTTTTGATGCTCGGCACAGGGTATTTATTGTCTTTGCTGACATCTCTTCTAGAAGAGGGGGAGAAAGGCAGATGAATTACTAGTAGTCCAGTGTCCAAACCCAACAGAATCTACATCTCTTGTGGAGTCAAGTTGTATGTATACGTTTTTATGGCTTTCTATTTCTTATTATCTATGATTCTTCCCAATCATTTCTTACACCTCGGCTTTCCAAATCAAATTCCTTGCTCAAACTCCACAATTTCTCATATATACCTCAAACAGCATGGCTGATTTTTCAGCTGAATCTACCTCAGCAGGTCCACCTCTCAGCAAGCTGCTCCACACCTTTCAGTATTCCCATAAAGGAGGCTAGGTTCTCAGGCTTCTCAGATTTGGCTCCAGACATCCATTTCCACATCCCTGCCTTTTTGGGAAGTACCTCCACCCCTCTCTTCACCACTTTTTGTCACGTAAACAATGGCTCACAGGAGCTCCAGAGTGGCCACTGACAGCTACCGTCACTGAAATCCACTTGGACTTCAGGCACTGATTTTCAGTGTATAAGGATAAATACTAACTGCACCTAACTCTTATTTTAAGACAGGAAATCTGTATTAATATGGAGGCCTGTAACTCTGTAACTAGAACCCCAGCAAACACAAAACTTAGGAAAGGGGCAAAGGTATGTCATCATTCTGGCATACCACATCCTCTCTGGGACAGTGGATAACGCAAACGTTTAGACAATCAAAATATAAAAAAAAAAAGAGACCAAGATAAGAGGAGAAGGGAAGGAGAAACAAATGTAACACCTGTGACTTGTCTGAGTTTGCAGCAGCTCTGTACTGGCTTCCTGGAAATGGAAAACATAGGCAGTTATGCCATCCTGCTCCTTCATGTTCCTGTGCAACTTCACCTCCACCTTTTCAGCGAGGCACAGCTAAAGTAGATTTTATAAAATCTGCTTAATGCCGTGGTTTGGTATAGATCATTAGGGGGCAAAAAACACTAATAAATAGCTTGCATTGTAATGGTGCTGCAAATCTGCAAAAGATAAATCCTCTTGCATGCTGAAAAAAACATAGGTAAAGACAAGTTGAGGTTACCCACCACTGTGTGTTTTCTTTCTACATTATCTCATTATAACTCACTCAGCCTGGTAGACTTAGTTCATTGAAGTATCTGGGAACCTGATTTATTCAGCACATTACAAAGCAATGAACAAAACGACATCTAATTCTGAAATCCAGGCACCGAATGGAATTATGTGGCTCTCCAGAGAAACACCTCAGCTATAACTAATAGCATGAGAACTCAAGAAACCAAATTACATTCCAGCAAACAATTCGTCTTAGGCTTTCAGCATTCCTTTCATGGAGTGTTTCGGTTTTCCATTGCATATAGTTAGGGTATCTCTGAAAGCAAAGTGCCATGCCTAAGACCTGAAGTTCATTTCCCAGTGACAAAGCAACAGAATCAAGCTGAGCAATTCAGCATTCATTCTGGTTTTGTGCTGCTCTTGCCCAGTTCCCTCTGAGCTCTCTTCCCAGATCTCTCACCCATTTAATGACTCTTATTCACCGAGAGAAAAGGTCAGGAAAGGTTCATCTGTCTCATCCTTCAATTGCTAAGATACGGTGAACTTATTCCAGGTATACCTCTACTAACTGGCCTTGTCTCTCCTGCATTTACCCACTACTAAAAAGTCCTCGAGAGAGGAATCTATTCCCAATCTGTACAAACCCAGTGCAACTAAAACCCACCCAACATTATGCAACCATACCACAGTAAATATTCACTCTCTCTTCCCCACACTCTGGAAAAACCAAATTTTTATATAGTTCTAGTAGACTGCAGTTTGGGACAGTAATGCAGAAAACAGAGGTGCAGCACATCTCAGAGCAAAAGGGGTCTTACAAGGTCTTGTGAAATATAAACTATGTTACCAATTACCTCTGAATGACACATATGACAGAAATAGGAATGTCTGTCTTAAAGCAAATAATTTTGGTTCCTCTATTGCCAAAATTTTTTTCCTATCATCACTACTTTGTGAAGTAGAGTAATTTCTTTATATAAAAAGAAAAGGTATCTACCCTATGGCATTTTCAGTTATTTGCCACTGAATTTCTCACCAATTTATCAGTTCAATTAAAAATGTAAACCACAAATTTGAAAGACTACAATGGCTTTTCATTCACGCTCTAGCCCTGTGAGGATGCTGAACGTTCCTGCAGAGACTTACATATCACCATGCCTACCTGAACTCTGGAAACAAGGAGACAAAGCTAAAGTGCACAGAAATTAATGAGATCATTGCAAAAACATCAATGAAACCCTTGTTGGAATCAGGGGAATGGCTAAGGCTGAAACACAGTGTTCCGCAAAAATATAAGCTCTGCTTACAGATATGAACATTAAGTTGGAAAGCACCTAAATAAAATCTGTTAAAATAATTCCCCCAAATGAGGTTGGGTGGGGAGAGAATTGTGGAAAAACAACCCTAAAACCAGGTCTCCTTTTTGTGTTCATTTAAACAATAAAAAGGTGGGCAAGACAGAAAAAGTAATCTGAAACTATTAAATTCAACCGTTCTCCAGCCTTTGTGCTACGTCGGACATGGATTCCATCTCCAGGTGAAACATTCTTAATGTGAATTTGTTTGTCATGGAATTGCTGCTCTCTCACTGTGTCAGAATAATGCAGCCATTACAGCACTGTCACTTTTGCTGAGCGTAGATGGACTCGTGCATTTCATTCTGACACAGGATACTCAAGTAGATAAGGCTGCATGTAATCATCCAGAGAAACTGAAGCAAGTACAATAGCACAGGCCACAGTGGAGATGTTTTCAGACAGTACCCAAAGATTAAAACCATCAAGAGAGCTACCTTGGCTTTGATCTACCATTAGCACTGCTACTTAAAGCATGAAAGTGCACAGTAACCTGTAAAGCATATTGCTTGCCTTCAGGAAATGCTTGCCTCAGGTTTTCAGTACTTCTGAGTCAAAACACCTCAAGCTACAGAGCTGTGCCAACAGTGCTTTACACAATCCCTACCCAGCTCCGAATTTCACAGCACTGCTTTATTGCTTCTTTCCCAACAGGACCTGGGCTAAGAGCTCTGACACACTGTATACAAAAAAGACATGCAGAACTTACTAAGTTTATGCCTGAATTTTATGCCTCCAACTAAAGAGGAGTAAATGAGGGAGAAAATTGATGTCCTGCATCTAGAGAGCACTCTCTTTATCCCAACAATGCACGTGATATATAAAACATTCTGTAATCCCTCACTCTCAGCTCCATGCCAAAACCATGGTAGATGGAATTAACAGCACTTCAGATACCTTGTCAAAAGTTTAAAAACAATAAACACAATATACACAGGGTTTTTTTTAACCACACTTTGGCTTCTACAGACAAATAAATCTGTTAGGAGTCACATCCATCCTCCTGAGGCTCTATGCTGACTTGCAGATGAAAACAACCAAATGCAAAGTCTAGAGTCTATCTCCATCTAAGAACCAGTAGTTGTCACCAGTGGAAAATAAAAAATGTCAAGAGAGGCCAACTGAATGAAGCAATTTCCAGATTCTATTTTTCAACTGTTTCAACTGCTTCTTTAATAGTTTCCTCCCTTTCACTGTTATTTTTAATGTTTTTTATTTCTCCCGCAGAAACATATGAAATGAGGTAATTCCTAAAGTAACAGAGGAGAGAAGCTGGCTTTCTTTTGACTGCCAGCCAATGTGTGATCTTCCCTTTCCTTAGCTGGTTAACTGTGGGCTCCAGAAAACAGACTGGTGCTGGCAATTTCCTAACACAGCATCTTGCATTAATTTCACTTTAAAAGTCTACCACAAACCTCCACAACTGCAACCTACCAGACCCATTCGAGGACCAGTTGACAATTAATGATTATACTCAGGCTACAGCAGTCAGGCATAAAGATGCTTACTCATTAATTGGTTGATGTTTTTCTAGCCCGTAAGAACAGTAAGGGAAATAATTCACTAATACAAACAGGGTTGTAAATAACAACTTATCTTTTTTAGCGGAATATAAATAGCAGGACAGAAACTCCTGAAACAGACAAACAACTCCAAGTTTTATTATCAATAATGAATGCTTTGCCCTACATGGAAGTTTTCAAGCCTGATGGATTTCAGAGTGTTTCACAGGACAAACAGGTGAAAGAATCAGACAATCCTGGAAGAGGAGAGAGGAGATACCATAACACGCACTTCTCTGAGATTTCTTTTGGGTTAAAACAATGGCAAGTTTGACTCTTTTCTTTCCCCTGAAAAGGTTTTTATGTATTTGCAATGAAAACTATCTCTTGTTTCATATTCATACATACTTCATCCCTCCCTGACAAGAAGGGAGAGAAGTAAAACTGGACTAAGTACAGACTGTGAGACAGTGAAAGAGAGAAAATGAGCACGAATTATGTCAGAACTGTCTGAAAGTGAAGAAAAGGGACTGAAAGGCCAGAAATCTGTACCAAAGTTGAGATTTCCCTGTGAATTTTATGTTGGCATATTTACTGGGCCTGTGCACAAAGCCAGAGGTGGAACAGCCAAACATGACATCATTCACAAATGAGATGTGTCACCAGGCCACAGGGAACTGAAGAGGACATGAAAAATAGTGCTGCCTATGGAAATTTCACCCACCCACCAACCAAGTGAAAACCTTGTTGGAAGCATTCAAATTGCCCAACCATTTAATAAATTTATTCAACAACAATGACAAAAACGGCTAAACCATCCATTACAATTTTTCAATCCACTGCACCCATTACTATTTTTCTTAACATATTTAGAATTACAAAGCAAAAGTGGCTTTGAAAAAAAGAAAAAGGTAATGCACATAATGAATACATGTGGAAACTTAAGACAATTGCTAACTGATCTTGGATCAGGAAATAGCCTTCTGTTCTCGGCATTCTTCCAATGCCAACCTGAACCTCCAGCATGCTACAAGTGCATGATAGAATAAACACCAGAACTAATGAAAACAAACAACAGTAGTTACTACTCACCATATACAAATCCTTGTTGATGCCTAGGTACTTCCCATTACCACAGCCAATATCAGCCACTATTGACCCTGTTGGCAGAGACATGAGAAACTCTACAATTCGGGGCCATGGGCTATGCCTGGTACTGCTAAAGTGTGTGGCAATCTCTTCATACACTTTGTGTACATATTCTTGCTCCAGCTTTGAGGCCTCCATCTCATTCTGGGGAAATGAAGGTTGCACCAGTCTCTGCTGTCCTTTCTGGCTGTCACAGACAGATGGGTAAACTAGATATACCAATGGATACAAAAGATTAGTTTTTTTAAGCAATTCCTCATTGATTAAGCATATTTAGCAAAATTAAATTAAAAGTGAAATATTAAAATGCAAAAAATGCTTCATTCCTCCTTTATCTTTTAAAAACTGAAACGCAGGTCAAACTGCAGAAGTGTTTGATGACCTGAAAACAAATAACCTGCCCACATGTACCAGAGGCTGTTTGCAGTGATCATTAATCTGCTATGTTAATGATGTTTATGTTCTCAAAACTGAGATAGTACCCTCAGTGCCAAAGACCACGACATCATCACAATTTAGCCTCTGAAATTCTGTTCTAAGGGCATAAATGGACTTCAGTTCCACGTAATCATTGAGCCACCTGTCTATTATTATCTCCACTGCCCTAAGGCACTTTACATGGCTCTTTCACTGCAGATACGACTGCTTCTCCTTCTCTAATCTACTTATTTTCTCAAGATTACAGGCCCCCTCAAATAAAAAAACAATCAAAACTGAGGAAAACTTGAAGAATAGTAGTTATTTCTATTTTATTACATTGTTAAGCACTTGAAATGCCAACCAAAGGCAAGACTCCAGATTACTTGCTTGGCTCTGGAGCAAGCCAAATGCCTTCCTGTACAGAGAAACTCCAGCAACCAATTCAAGCCATATAGTATGCTATGAACCATCCAGTAATAACTATGAGGACTGCCAAAACTACCCAAAGGAATCAAATTATTTCCTCAAAACAAAAAAAGCTACCTATTGGTGATAAATAACAATTTTGACTTGAAGGTTGCCTCAAGACACTTACTGCAATTGCAAGGGCTTCTCCTCACTTTCCTGAATGTAAATGACGTCCTTGTTTCCCTTCGATTTAATGTTAAATCTCCAACATCGGCAGTGATTGTTCTAACTTTGTGCCCAAGCTCTGATGCTTGAATAACATCATATTTTCTGGGTGTGATCCTAAAATAATGCAACACAAAATAAAGGAATAATTCAATTTGCATTAGGAAAAAACCCCAATCTATCTTTGTTAGAAGGCAATTCTTACACTCTGAGAGAAATGTGATTACAACATCCTACTTCACATACTTCCCCCTCTCAGTCTTCAACTTATTCAAATTCACAGAGAAAAGAGATGACATGTAAACTAATGACATGAATTAAAGTGTTGTTTAATTGTATGTAATTACATTTCCCTTCCCTTCCTCCATTTTCTTCCATAAAGTTTGATCATTTATTTGTTTAGTAGTTAATTTTTTTATATATTTATTTTTACCCTGGCTTTGGCTGGGAGAGAGTTAATTTTCTTCTAAGCACCTATGCTAACAGCAGCAGTGCTGTGTCTTGGATTTAGTACGAGAATAATGTTGGTAACACACTGATGTTGCAGTGGTTTCTCAGTAGTGCTTACTCTAAGTGAGGACTTCTCAGTTTCCTGTGCTCTTCCTGCCAGTGAGGAGAGCATGAGAAGCTGGGAGAGAGTATGGCCAGGACAGCTGACCCGAACTGGCCAGAGGGATATTCCATAGCACAGAGCATCATGCTCAGTGTATAAACTGGGGGGAGTTGGCCGGGAGGCACCGATCGCTGCTGGAGACGGGCTGGGCATCAGTGAGCGGGTGGTGAACAACTGCATTGTGCACCGCTTGTCTCTCTTGGGTTTTGTTCCTCTCTCTCACTTCCCTTCATTACTATTACTAGGACTTCCCAAAGTCAAAAGTAAAATGCTGCACACCTTCTTGCTTAGCACAGAGTGGTTTTACTATTGCAGTGCCAAGAATAGAGTTTTGCCAGGTTACCCAACCAAATACAAAAAACATCACTAATGAACTTCATCAGAAAAGTCAGAATTTTACTTTCACCTATAAGGCAAAAAGAGAATACATCTTTCATCCTCCTTGATGACATAGCATAGCTTATTTCTAAACCATGTGTTTCTCTTTCAGAGAGAACTGAACAAAAATGCTTTTCTTGTGCACTTTGTTAATGGCGTAAAAAAGAAGTCTCTAAATCCTTGGCATCCAAGCATACACACTGAAAACATGTCCAGAATAATTTCAAAAGTGACTCTTTTGCTCTTATAATTTGACTTCTGAGGTGTAGATAAAAGGCATCACAAATGTTATTAAATACATTTTGACATGATGTATGCAAGTGAATTGGCTACAACTTCTCGCTGGATGATTAATTTTGATTACAATACGACGTTCCAGCAGCATGATGGAAAGCTTACCCCAACTAAGTATCTTGACCCACTACTGCTTAAAAAACATACAGAAAAACTATATTTAGGAAAGGTGGACAAGAACCAGCACAGGAATCACTTGTACATGAGTAGAAAGATCTGGGATCTTCATTTTCAGTGTTATTTATTCATTGGTTCTCAAAAGACAACTATCACTTGAAGGTACAAGGGGGTTAAGTAATAATCTCACTGCAGGTTTTAAGGTACACTATTCTAACTTGAAAGGCTGCTGGCCAGTGCTGCAAGTGTCCAGCATGCATCCTTCCGCCTCCTGGGAGTGTGGCTGCCCAGGGCCGGCTTGGAAGGAGCAGAGCTGGTAGCCCTGGAGAAAGCTGAGGCCTCAGCAAGGGCGAGCCCTCCTTCCCCTGGGAGCTGCGTTTAAATGGAGGCTGTCACACTGGCCCTTGTTCCAGTTACAGCCCCAGATGCATCCCCAGCTCCATCTGTGCACGGCCACTGCCTTGACTCCTGGGCTGGTGTTCCAACCTGGCCTCAGCCCAGCCCATGGAGCTGCCTGATGCCTGGGGTTGGGAACTGCCCACTGGCTTCCCTAGCCAGCAATGTCACTGACACGGAAACTGCACTGTTCTGTGTTCTCAGAGCTGTACATAACCTTTCCAAAAGACAACTGACAGTATTTGACAGGACAGCATAAGAAGCTTACAGCCCTGGTCTCCATATTCAGTCCTGTATATCAAACAACAAGGGACTTCACTGCCCTGGGCTTCTGTAATGATGCACCTCAGAAGTACCAAGTGCTTTTTACAACTATTCAATTTAACGAGGGAATATACAGGTGGTATAAGAGCTCTACGAAAATTAACAACATAAAGGTTATCAGGGAGCTCATATTCACTTTGTTCCATAATACATATTAACCAGCAAAATTCAAAGGCAGAAAATTTTCTGCCACTAAAAGGATTTGGTGTTTAATTTACACAGAATGTAATTAGTGTCTCCAATTGACCGCTGAACCAGTAACAGCTTGGGCCAAAGAAAGGAAGAAATGCTTACTATGGGCATTTGTGTCCAATACAGGGTTACTGTACGCTCCTGAAGTGCATTACTGTCACACTCAGAGCTCACCAAGGTTTTAGCCTTTTTGCCAATTTCAGCATTCCAATTTTAAGTATCTCCCAGTGGTGCACGATTTAAAAAGCATGTATTTAAATTCTACAATAAGCAAAGCCCCAAGACATATTTCAAGAAATCTCTTCCCAGCATCCCAAAACTGCTCAATGCAGTCTTACCAGCATCTAAAGTGTCCCTAAAGCAGCTGGGAAAAGCTCAGGAAGTCTCCCCTCTGCCACCCTCAGGCTCCCAGTGCAGGGGAAGTCACTCTCTTAAACTAGCCCCTCTCTCAAGCCTTTGGCATATGTGATCCAATGGGAAAAGTTGTGGGTTGAAAAGGGAGAAAGGGAATGGTGACATTAATTGCACTACAATCAATTCTTTGCCAGATCAGAGTCACTGAGAACTTTCACACTGCAGATGTGAGAGCAATTTCTGACTGAAACTTCACTTGTGACAGCAGCAGGAAACTGCACCTCAGGGACTGGCAATTAGCTTCCTAAATCCCTAAGTTTTTCAATTTAACCTAAGCAGCATTTGAGCAGCAGAATGAATTTGTATATTAATTATAAAACTTGACTTGATTTCTTTCAGGCAATTTTAAATACAGAATGTCATTAATAAAGCAAACAAATAACATTTATTATTCCTCTGTTACCAGCAATGCAGGGACTCTTACACATACCCATGTGTCCACAGGTATCTGGATTCTCCAGTCATCACCAATAAACTGCATCGGGGCAACATAATTGCCACTGTATGGCCATCAGGGTGTTTGAAATCCATCACAATCTAAAAAGAAACAAAAACAGTCGCCACGAATGAGCATGACTTACAGAGCTTAATATACAAGCCAGCTATTCTCAAGTCCTACCTTTGTCTCTCTAATGTGTTCAACCGAATATTGCTATAAAACAGCTACATATTTCCTAGGGATGCAAAAGTCTCCAGGTCTCCTGTCCTAAAGCTCTCTCCCTTTCAGCACCATGTTCAAATCTCAGGCAGTCACAAATTTATGTGTCAATTTGTTTTCACAATAAAAACGTTGTAAGAACAGTAGCACTGTTCAATCTCTGTGTGTACCTGTGAGGCAGGGAAGGACTGCCATCCCTCAACTTAAGGTGGCTGCATAAGAGGAAGAGGGGGCTCATTTGCTGTATCTCAAGCATCTGAAAGTTATGTACCTGGACTAAGGCTGTCAGCTACTGTCTTTTTGTGATGTCTATGCAGAGAGACAAGTTTTTCCACAGGGTTATTCATCCTAGTGTAAAATGTAGAGCTAAGTGATGTGGAATGACCCTATGCCCTCTGGAAATGCCTATCCATTCACAGTGGATGAGCTGAGACAATTAACTCAGTAGATACGCAACATTCAGATAAGCAGTATTAGGTGAGAGAAATAATTTCCAACCTGCCCACATTCTTGGAGATTTGAAGCACAACAAGCACATCTCAAGATCTTGACTAACATGCCAACTACCAGACCCTCCTTTTATTATCTGCCATCTGGCTTCCAGACATGGCAATACACTGAGGTAACACTTTCAGCTTTATTCCAATTTCACAGCCCAGATGGCAGTGGTACATTTTGCTTCTGCTTGGGATAGGAATGTTATCCTTTTACATTTCCCAAATGAGAGAAACTCTTGCTGTGGAAATAAGGAGCAGGTCATTTAAGCAAGCCAAATGAGTTACAGAAGACTTACTGAAAAAGAAAAGTGGTCAAAAACTATTCAAGTCAGCAGTTCCTGGTACACTGGAGAATTAGCACCATGAAAATGCTGCCATCTGATTTGTAACCTACTAAGTATGCAATTTAAAAGCAGACTTACTCCAGTATGCCAGATTGAAACAAATTAAGCAGTTCTGCTTCTGCGTACAGATGCGTTTAACAAAGAGAAAACAGTGGTGCAGCAATCAGTCATTCAGCACAAAAACCCAGCAAGACCGAGACTGAATAAGCAAGACTCTCTTAAACACTACAAATTGCCACTAACAACAATTACTATTTAATGTTGTGCACACTGAAGCAAAGAACAATGACATTTACATTTTTAGGAAAAAAATTATTTGTACTGTACTATCACTCATAGAGTGACACAGCTTCTCCTGTTGGGCCATCTAAATTTAAGGCAAGAAGTGAGAAGAGTGACAAACAGTGGAGTTGAAAGGGTAGAGAGATACTGGGGAAGAGGAATAAAGCATAACTATAAGCTCTGATTAATGATCACTAAAAGTTTCAATAGCTACACAAACAGATGTAGCAGCCACTTGCTACTGCACTCCTTCCCTTGCACTTTGCAGTTTCTTCTAGGATACCTCAAAGAAGCATGGGCAGAAGAAGGAGAAAATACAGTGGGCTTTACAAATCTGATGGGGTTGCTGTCCTGTAAAGCACAAGTAGAAGCAAGTCTCTCTAAGAAGATGCAGCTATCTAGCAAGGCGAATAAATCAGAAGAAAACAAATCAGGACCAGCAAGTAAGGAAAGAAAAAGCATGAAAAGAAAAGAAATGGGGAGTGAAGTGGTAGGATGATGCCTCAGTCCGTCTTTTGCCTCTCTGGCTCACTGCTGCTGGGGACAGGTGTGAGGGGACAAGATAGAGACTGGGTTCTTCGGCAGTATGGCAGAATAAACTGAACACAAGAAAGTCCAAATTCCTCCTCGGAAGGAATCCCATTACCCCACTGGTCTTCTTTCTGAGTCAGTAGTAACTACAAAGCTCTGTTCTTGCAGATGCTATTAAAGAACTGCACCTTATCCATTAATCAATGAGGAGACCTCTACAGAGTCCCCTGCATTTCCAGTTCCCATCTCCCTCCAGGGCCCAAAAGAGGACCTTGCTCCCTTTCACTTCCGCGTGCTAGGCTGGCGACTCCATATGAAGTAGTGGGAAACAACAGTACCTCCAGCTCCCTGCTGTCTCTGCTGTTTTACCTCATGCATCTCCAATTCCTTTTCCCCCACCATCTGTGTGGCCCCAGAGTCTCTTCACAGAAAATGCTCCTCAAACCCTGTCCTGTAAACAGCTGTGCATCCAAAACAACAGAGGTTCAGAGTGCTCTATAGGCAGGTGACACGTTGGGAATAAGAGGCCACAAAACCATCCCTGGCAGCTGGATTTTCAGGCAGCAGTGGCAGGAAAATAGAGAAGAGCATGTTCTCCTGGCTGAATTTCAACTACACTAACCCAACAAGACATACATGAAACTAAATTTCTGATGGCACAGAATTTGAGGCTGAAAAGCAAGAATTTATCCTGGTAACAACTAGTCCTCACCAGAACAGAATCCCATCTCTCTTCCTGCTCCCTACTTTTCTGGGAAGGGAAAGCTTCTGTACCATAACCTCACTTTGTGTGGCTGCTCCCCATCTAACTGAATTTCATCCTTATGAGAAGCTGTGATGATTTGGGAAGGAAAACATAAATAAAGGATTAATTTACTTGCAAATGGATAATGACATCAAGTAATTAGCAGTAATTAAAAGAGTCAAAAATCCAAATCCAAAACTGACTTTTGCTTATGAAGCAGACTGAGGTCCTCAGCTAGAATATATGAAAGTTTTGCACTGATCTGTTAACAACAAATTTGACATTTCAATTGAGACAGAGAATAAAATTTAAGGAACATCTGAAGAAAATTAGTATAATTCCTATGCTTCATTCCTTTACCTAGATTAACTGCACCTGAATGCTTCAAAAACCAAGCAGGAGTATTTCTTCTATCCTTTGTTTACAGCACAGTAAAGAACATTTAAGCCAGAAGAATTTTTGAAGAACTCTGTTCTTATCTCTGGCAAGCCTGTTACTGACTGAAGTAGATAACATTCCCACACTCCTCTATGTGTCTTTATCCTGGCACGGCATTCTCAATTGTCACTGTCAAACACGCAGGCACACAGAAGATTAACGCATTTGGTCCTCTTTTTAATTTACTAAGGACTTACAATCAATAAAGCAACTTTGCCACTGCCGAATCAATCTGCTTCATGACAGCTTTGCTCCACAGGAGCTATTTCCAATTACTATTTTTGTTTTTACCTATTTTCTTTTCTCTCTTAGATGGCAGAGTCAATAAAGATCAAATTTCCAGCTACCTCATGGTGCATCATCCAAGGATTACAATCAAAAAATAAAAACAGTGGGTGCTATATAAGTTTTACCATTTTGCCTTCTACTATGGAAAAAGTGTGTCTCTAAATATAGCAAAAAAAAGCTTAAAAGAAACGAACAGCTAATATCTACTTGTGGTTTTAAATAACTTGTCATGATGCCAAGTTATTTAAGAGAGAGTGTTCATGACAAGGGAGCAAATGAAGCAGTAAACACCTTTCAAGGATGGCTAAACATCAAAGCAAAGAGATACCCTCATCTCATCACAAACATTGTTTCTGTGGCATAAAATATGACAAAGTGCAAAAATCAGAAAATAATCCAACATAAGAAGGGAATAAAGTATCTTTTTTTAACACCTCAGGGTGCAGAAGTGTGCACCACCTTTCTGTGCAGCAGTACTGTACTTCATGAAAGAGTAGGAGGATGAAGGTGAATGACTGGTCTATAAAATAAGTAAAGATTCAAAGGCAAAACAGAAATAATGCAACAGAGCTATAAGGACAACGTCAATAAGAATTTCACAGCTACAGTGGGGAATGACAATTATTTTTCTAAGCTTTGTCTCTGATGCAATTTATATTTGATGTTAATAGACTACCTTAGACGAAACATACTCTAAAGCTAAAAAAAGTACAATGTGGAATGCTTCCCAAGTCTCTGACATTATTTACTGAATTTTCAGAGAGCAAAGACAGATTATCAGCCTACATAACAGTTTCCCACATGTAAAACAGATGAAAAAGAATGTCTACTTCAAAGACAGCTGAGAGGTTTAAAGCCCACACACAGAGCTTGAACAACACAGTGGGGCTCTATGCAGAGACAAGAGCCTGCTGGTTCACACAGGACCAAGGCAATCAATTGGCAACACACAGCACTTTTCACTGCAAAAACCATGCTAAATTCCAAAATTTGGGATTCAGAAAATGCTGAATTTTAAAAGGAAAGCAAATAGGATTATCTTTCCTGAATTATCAACATCATAGCAAATTTACCTTACATAATATATGCAGATATTTACATCCTGTATCATGTTCTCTGGCCATACTTCAGAAAATGAGTGCAGCATTGACAATCGTGATGATGAACTATTTCAGTACTGCCTTTCTCAAAAACCTCTCAACACATGTGCAGGCCTCCCCCATATCAGATTTATAGCAAAGCATACCATCTCTTACTAAGCCTGTTTATCCACTTAGACACTATGGCAATGTTACTCAGATGCTTAATATACCTACTAGGCTTTCTTTCTTCAAAAACTGTATTCAATTTTCCATCCATGCAATATGTCATCTTCCTGAATTCTCTGTGTCATTTTAAGTATCTACGCATTTCTTCCTCTTAATCAAAGTCTAGCATATGAGTGTTTAAAAAATATTTCCATATATGGACAGCACTTCATTCTTCCATATCTGAGGTCTCACCTTGTTATGATTTTCTTGATAAGCCCATGGACCTGAGTGCATCCACTGAGCAGCAAACCAGTATCTGCCCTAGTTATTCTATATGCCATTGACTCCATGATACAAATCCCTTATTGTCTGGCCTCTATTTAAAAGATTCAGGTAGTGCACAAGAAGAGAAAAACCACTGTAATTTTCAAGCTAACCATGGTTGGATGGAGGAGCTTCTAATCCTCTGCAGGCCTTGTCCCAGCTAGCTGGAATATACACCATTCTCCTTTTGTACACAGGGATTCATCTCTGGAAGTTCACCAACTCCAAGTTATTAGAAATTACCACTCACTTCACTAAGCTAGATGCCAGCTCCTTGTGATGTCCAGTGAGGTGGCCGCTCTGCCCAGCCTTGGCAGAGGTTGGGACACTGGTGGTACTTCTGGCACTGTCCTACCAACTTGTAACTGCTGCTGTTCCCACTCCAAGATCACTCACAGCTGCTACAAATTCTTGTCCTTCACTCAAATATCTTCTCAAGCTGACTCCTTGCATCAAAAGCCTTTCTGTAAATCCACGGTTACTGTTTCATCTTAATAACTGAATAGCCAGACTAAAAGAACACAACAAGCCTAATCCATTAAAGATTGCCCATCAAATATGTCAGTTCCTACTGCCTCTAAAAGTATCAAGTTTCTTCTGTATGTCAGGACATTACCTGTGGTCTTTGCACCTGCCCAGATCATTATCTGCGTTAAAACTCAATGTTGAATATTAGACTCATATATAAAAGGCTTTCAATCCCTACAGTAAAAGGCAAGTTACATTACTAGTGCTTCCCTCTCTCTCTCCCCCAACAGGTATAGATCTCTCCTTTCTGGAAAGTGCAATCCAACCCAAGCATAAAACCTTGATGTCCTTTTGTGAATCCAGAGTCAAAGAGTCTGTCAAGTTCTCAACAAGAACCAATTTATTCATTCTCACTAACATTTCATCTTCATCCTTTAATAAATTGCCTCCCTAGCTCTTAGCTTAAACTCTTTTAGTACACAGAAAGCAAGAGGCTAATGCCATTAGTCTTCATTTAATTTCTTTTACTGACTTACCCTCCTCTGCAGTGTTTTCCACTCTTTCAGTCATACATCTTCCCTCACATCCATGGGTGCTACTACACTGACATACAGGGAATTGCACCCAACTATACCAGGGCAGAATGTGCCTGAAATGCACCAAATCATTCATCTTCCTTTCCGAAGGAAATGAAATTTCTACAGTTTTGCATCACTTGCTTTCTAATGGAGTACAGTTCAATGGAGGAGTACAAGAAAAGCCCTACACATCCTGACCCTGGTGGCCTCCAGAGGGCTCAGTCTGTTAAGATGTAACCCCCAGAAGAAAGCAGTTCTGTGTCTTCAATTACATCTCCTCAGACTTGCACTTAATATATTACTCTATGTCCTGAAAGCAAATAATCCTTATTTACATGTTTAATACTGTACCAAATGTCCACCAAGAAACCACTGAACAAGTCCTTACAACACAGGCACAGCTGTTCTGTAATAAGCACAAATTTATATGCAAGTATGATATTTAGATGATCCTAAATGTGGTAGCACATGGTGATGCTGTGGCATATCTATGGCATATCTGTAATTCTTCCACACATTTAGAAAAGTTCTCAAGAGATTTTCAATAGCTAAGTAGAAAGGGAAGCACTTCAGTATTCAAAAAGCACATCTCACCTTTGTAAACCATTGATTGTTTACAAATATCTGTGGAAATACACACAATTCTCATGTTACTGAGGTTGCAAATACACATAAGAAGGACTCCCTCACACTGTAATTTTACGTCCATTCCACGCTACCTGTACATTTATCATCCTGTCATCAACTATTACAGGCTTTAACTGCAAGTTTTCTACAACAGAAGTGGTGTGAGGAACTGTGAATAAAGCCTCCATGCAATATAAACAATAATTGATAGAGCAAAAACCAGGCTTTGGCTGAGTAATATTGCCAAACATGGAATAAAACAGGGAAGTGTAATTTGCAGGGAAGAGGACCTGAAATATTACCATTCAAAGTGTAGACTCATACAAGTACTAGTGTGGCACAGACCCACCAGCTGATGTAAAATGGCCCAAGTCCTTGCAGGTTCAGTGTATTTCAAGTCATGGGTAAAACATGCAGCATGTTCATTATCCTACATTGTGGAAAACCATCTTCCCTCACTCTCTACAAACACTGAGATTGTTCATCAAACCTTACTCTCCTCTGCAGGTCTCAGCTTTCTGCTTGCGGTGCTGTAGTACAGGAATTCAGGCTAAGTCTAGGGTGGAAATAGGCAAATCAGTTCAAGATTCAGATCTACATTTGGCCTTAGAGCTTAAAACAACCCATTAGGGAACTGAAACCTATGAAATGAAACAACAGATATATAATTCAGCATAAGCTGAATTACCTCAAAGGTTAGACTGACTCAACCATTGATGACAGAGGAGCTCTGGCATGCAGTGCACAGGTACACACCTACTCGTAAACACTAAAATTTCAGTGTCTTAATCCTGGACTGAATACCATTGACAACAAGTTATTAAATGAGGCATCCAAGTATGGATTCAGCAGATGCTTCAACTCTGTTTAAATCAGTTCTGCCTTAATTAAAACCTCTTCCTGCGCTATTATCATCACTAAAATCTTGGCCCCTACATACTGAGAAAGTAGTATGGAAACAGTGTGGTGCTGAATACCTGTAATTCAAAGGGATGAAATGATGAATTTATGCCCTCAGAGTTTGAAACAAAGGTCAGCTAGTCCTTCTCATACCTGCATCTCACAGCTGTCCCAGAAATCATTACAATAAAAGAGAACTACCAGGATACAAGACCTGCAAACTGTGCCTTCCCAAACTAATTCTTGCATCATATCTCCTAAGGCCTGACAAGACATGGTTTTTAATCTATTGCTATAGAAACTACCATATGGCCTGTTTCTTAATCCTCTACATCTTCGCTGTAAAAGGGAAATCTACTGAGGAACAAAGATCTGGGCATGAATTTACAGAAATTGCTTACATACATTAAGAAATCTCATTCCTTAGCAGTCAAAAACACATAACCTTCAAACCTCCCCCCCTAAAAAAAAAACAACAACCAAAAAAACCCAGACAAAACCCACAGAACGAATGAAAGCCAATGAAAGCCATTTTCTTAGTTAATGTCGTCTCCTGTGGCCATAAAGTATAATTCAAAACACTGCACGACACAAAAACACATCTTTAAAACCATTTGAAGAAAACTGTTTTATCAATTTCTCAACTGCTATGTTTCACCCCACAGAGGTCCCACACATCTGACATATACATATTATTTTCAAGCAGGGAAAACAACCATAAAGGAAAAACATACTCTGAAATTTGGATCAGCAGTATTCAAGCACTGCTGATTTTTATCATAAACAATGTCATCTCTTTCTTCTGTCATTCCATCCATCTGCTTCATTAGCACAATGACTGCCTTCTCATAATGCAGCCAAAAGTTATACAAAAGGGCTCTAACCAGGGCCTCAACATCTGGCCCTGAATTTACAACGGATTGCGTGAACGCACACTGCGGGGATGCAGGCAGTAACAAGAAGGGCAGGAGGAACAACACCACCTCACAAGGAACTGTGAAGTGTCCAGCTTTCACTGCTTTCTGCTGCACCATCAACCTTGGTTTCCTCCTACCATTCCTCTGCTGCCCCAGCAAACAGACCAGAGCTTTCCCTGCATTGCCCCTGGGCAGCACCAACAGGCTGCCTTGCCTACTTGCTTCTCTGCTAAGGGCACAACTCTCCCACTGACTGAATCTTTCTGTCAAGTGTAGCAGCATCACAGGTCTGACAGCTCCAGCACACTTTAACTGCCCAAAATTGCCAGTTCCTCAGCAAAAATTCAACTCTACTGCAACAAGAGCTCTGTGGAGAAACTCCTCCCAAAATATAGCTGGTAAGAAAAACAGAAACAGTACATTGCAGCACGTAAAATACTCAGATTTGTAAAGATAGTATAAATGCAGACACACTTCAAACCCCATTTGCTACACTTACTGGTATTACAAAGTCCTGTCCAAAGCCAAGAGAGACAATACACCACAGGAGCAGCTTAGCAAGTTAAGCTTGTTTCTTTGGTTATGGGCTGCTTGTGATTATTATTGTTGACTGACTGCTTGGCATTTCTACATTAAATTTGCCACAGTCTTAAAATAGGCTCCTATGACAACAGAGATGACATCACTAGCTAATGAAATTAGATTTCCTTATTGAATTCCAAAGCTGAAGTACAGATGAAATGCAACAGCTAAAGATAACAATTTTTAATGTTCCAGTTCAGCCTGTTTGCTGTTAACTGGTAGCAGACACCAGGATTCCATTTCACACAGCAAGTACTGACCTTCTAAAATAACATGGGGAATTGAAATAACTTCCACTGATTAACCTCTTGACAAAATAAAAAAATTCTTTAAAAAAATTAAGAAATTAGTAACTACTAAAAAACAACACAGAGGTTTCTATAAAAAATGGAACTATATAAAAAATTTCAAGAATGACAACTCAAAACTGGACTCAAAAAGCATTTCAGCTGTAAAAATACCAACTGAAATTTAAATACTTTATTAGCTTTCATAGAATCATAGAATGGTTTGGAAGTGACCTTCAAGAGCATCTAGTTCTAAATCCCCTGCCATGAGCAGGGATATGTTCCACTACACCAGCTCAAAGCAGCATCCGGCATGGCCTTGAACACTTCCCAGGGATGGGGCATTCACAACTTCCAGTGTCTCACCAACCTCATGGTAAATAATTTCTTCCTAATATCTAATCTAAATCAACCCTCCTTCAGCATCAAACCACTACTCCACATTTTGTCACTATACTCCTTGAGAAGGAATCCTTGTCCAACTTTTCCATAGGCCCTTTTTAAGTACCAGAAAACTCCCCAGAGTCCTCTCTTCTTTAGGTTGAACAATCCCAACTTTCTCACACTGTCTTCACAGCAGAAGCTCCAGCTCTCTTATCAATTTCATGATCCTCATCTAGACTCTCTTCAAAAGGTCCTTGTCTTGCTTATGTTGGTTAGCCCCAGAGCTGGATGCAGCATTCCAGGAGGGGTCTCATGACAGCAGAGTAGAGGGAGAAAACCCCTCTCTTAACCTGTTGGCCACACTGCTTTTGATGGTCTCCTACCTGATGCTTCTTCTCTTTTATTACAATAACTATATTTTTTTCACTGGAATTAATAGAAACTTCATAGTTAAACAGTTAATTCATCTCACCACCACAGAAGAATGGTTCATGTATCATAGTGAAGGATACAAGGGAGGCATGAAGTGCAAAAGAGAAAAAAAAAGGGTTTTAATTTAAAATGAGTGGTAGTGTATATCATAATATAATGTTTTGCCAAGGCTGTTACCTATCTACATTTTTCCTACCACATGAAAACCAATTAGAAATGTGTAGCAATTGCTACGGAATAGGAAGACACTTTTTAGAGAGTACATTTGCTTCCACTGAAAAATTCAGTATCTGTATTTGTGTGTCACAGTAGCACCTTAACAGCCAGACGTCTGAGAATTGAAAATGAAATGATGCTGCCTCAGCATACAAAATAAGCACACTACAGAAAGAGCAAATAGCCTGGAGACAACAGGTTCTGTTAAAACAGAATCAAGTTGGTAAAGGAATTAAGCGGAAGTTTGCCTTCGTTATTTAGCAGTTATGACCCCAATCAGAAAATCATAAGCCCTACTGCAGACTGCAAACATTTTAGAAAGTATTTCAGTCACAGCAGGAGTTTTCTCACAATCACACAAAAATAAGTGGAACCATAAGACATTTTTTATAGAAAAATACATAGAGATGCTATGTGATATTGAGTGGATTTCATTTTCAAATTCCTCCTAATTGCAGTTTCTTTTATCTCTCTTTCCACATTCACTATGGATACACTGCCCAGAGGAGTTCAGGAGACAAAGAGAACATTCTTTCCACAACCCTTTCTCAACACTAAATGGCTCAAACAAAATACAGGATGCTAAAAAGAACAACCAACTGACTTTGAAGAAAGCAAAGTGGTATGAACAAGGAGGAGCTGCAGCTCTGCCTTCCCCCTGAGTAGCCAAAATAATGAACCATGAACAGGAAACAAAACCACTACAGAGAATGGAATAAGGCAACTTCCTACTCTAGCAGACCTCGGAGAAATAGCTCAGCAAGTCACAGCACATTCTGCAGATCAGAGATCCCACAGCTATCCGACTACAGGGTGCCTTCCTTCCTCAGCACTGAAGTAGGAGCTACTAGGCTTTGCATAGTGGGGAACAGCTTTATGGAAAGGCACGAGAGAGGACAAGTTTCTTCCTTCTGTGGCAGGAAGGCAGGCTGGTATAAATCCAACAGAAGGGAGACAGGGGACCAATCTTTGCAGAGCTATTTACCTGGTATTGGCTCCGTGGTAGTAAATGCCCAACCTCAGAGAGAGAGGCAACTGGAAACTATGTCTCACCACTATGAAAGGGGAGCAAAAAAGCATTTGAAAAATGCAAAAAAACCTTTGAAATATGGCTCTGTCATAGCTTAGCTTTGATTTTGTTCTTCCCAAATTGCTGAGGGAAAGAGAGAGCAAGATCTCCACACTGCTGTCTTGTTTCTTCACAAATTTCTTCCATACAGCTTCTGGAGAAATAATGCTGTCAAATCATTAGTCTGGGGGCAATTCTGACCAAATGCTCTTCTTGTACCATCTCAATGCAAATCGAAATTAGTTAGCAGATTCCTACAGCACTTGGGAAACAAATGCTTGTCTGCATTAATTACACACAGTGGGTGCCTTGCCCTTGTTACTTTTGGCTGAAACAGGAGTTAGCCTATCCACAACCAAGGACTTTTTTTTACTGCAGGACAGATTCCCTCCAAACAGTTTACACGAAAGCTAGGCTTTCAGGATCCTTCCAAAGGTTAAAATAACTCATCATGTGGAAACATCAGCAGGACGTGTTGATATCTGTGAACAGAATCCTGTATGCAAATGGAGAAGAGAGATCCAGCACAGAAATAAATCTCAGAACAGAATGTTTCACCTTTCCCGAAAGAGGCAGTAAGAGTAACTAAGTACTGTTATAAGTATTCCCATGAAGGGGCTGCAGGCTTTGTTGCTTATCTCAGAGGGCATACTTCAATGTTCAATTACATCAGCAGAAGTTGTCCCTTGATTTTGGTGGTTCTTGTATCTCATCGAAGCTCAGTGACAGTCCATCATGGTATGACATGAACAGGAAGAAACACACAGGACATCTCTATAAAGAGCAAATACAAACAGGAGAGACAGATTTATGAAGCCTGCTGCATTTAACCTGCGGTGCTCAGGACACCTTTCACATGGAGCAGCTCATTCGTTGTCAAAAATGAAACACCACTTTAAATGGAACAAACCAACTAAACTTGGTATACAATTATAAAGTCCATTTGGATTTCCAGCTAAAACCACTGCAAGTTGCTATTCTTCAAGAACCGATAAAATCCACGACTGTAAGATGTGTTTCTTGAGTTGCACCCATCTTACAGATTGGAAAAGCACACTACTGAGCTTTAGGAATCCCACCTCATCTGAACAAACTTCTAAACTCAGCATTAGGTTGTAGTGATTAAAATTAGTATCTTCCATTTGGGTTCAGAGACAATTTGGTTCTGCCAATACAATCTCTTTTTAAATAGTGATGACTGTTACTACTATTTCACCCACTACCATCATCCTGCCAGCATAAAGAAAAAAACTTTGGTATAGCCACTACCACAGTAATTCTTTAAACAGGTAAGATGCTTTCTGCCATCCCTTACAAGAAAAATAAAGCAATATATATGTAAACAGCAAATTAAACTGAATTAGCAACTAACCAAGATAAGCAGAATAAGAGCTGGACCACACAGCAATAGCCAGTGCCTGCCTATCTTGTTAAAGCTCATGCAAGACACAAAACAGCTGCTAACTGTCAAAGGCTGGGTATAGTCTAGACTTTCTAGAGGCTTCTCATAAAATCTCTCAGCTATTACAGAAACAGCTGCTGCTATACCAGTTACAGGTTTCTGTTTGTTAATCAAGACAGACTGGAAACAGATCAACAGTGAAGAAGCAAAAGTGCCAGAAAAAGGGTCAATTATCAGACTGAGAGATAAGTAGAAGCAGCATACCTCATTCTATCAGTTCTAGAATGACCATACTCAAAGGCTGTTCGAGAAGTTTTCCTTCATGAAGTTTTCCTTTGTAACACTGCTCTGCTTTCAAGGCTTAAGAGAGTCACAGGTTTTCTTTATTGATCAAAGTACTTAAGATCTGCAGGCTAAGAGATGATGAATGTGTTCAGATGAACAGAAGTTAGGCAGAGGTCAAGGATGATCCATACATGGCCCCCCTCTTTAACCCTGAGCCACAAATCTGGCTGACATCCCTAATGCTTTCTTTCCTCAGACATTAGGTCGGGGCCTAGACAGAGCATCACAGCAGTTCTCACTGTTTGTACCAGCCTTTCGCCAGCCCAAGGTGTAGGGATAGGAAGCAGAGTAAGACAAGGAAAAGCAGAGCTAAAGAGAAGAGAATAATAAGTGTGGGGCTGGATCTTAGGTAAATGGGACACACCAACATAAATCAGGATATTGTGCCAACACAACATCCCCTTTGAGCAAACTATGACTGTGCTTTGTTCTCTGGCACAGTGCAGTGGGTGTCCCATGGCAGTCTCAGACACAGCGGGGCAGAGCTGATGAGGAGGGACTGCGGGATGTTGGTAGCTGTTGACTCTGAGTAAGATCTGCAGCCAGGAAGGGAAAATTCTTCTATGCGTTGGATATGTTCGTAGCACTACTTAGCTCATGATAGAAATGCTACCTGTGTATTTCTCAAGTTTTAATGAATCAAGGCTTACATGGCAGCATATAAAATGGCAAATTAGGAAAAGTGGAAAACCAGAAATCTCAATATTGATTAAGTTCCTGCTACAAACCTGCAAATAGAAATTCGACACAGGCTTTAACATCAGGATTCTTTTGAGACAGTTGCAAACTTGGCCAGGCCTCTAAGACGAAATACTGTAAAACTGCATATCTTTAGAGACACCAAATGGAGACACTGAAAATAACACCTAACTGAAATAAAACCAAAATTCTCAACAGAAAGGACTGATCCCTGTTTTGCAGTACTTTGTTCAAATTCATGGGCATAGAACACAATTTGCCATTAAGTTTAATAAAAGATCGCTCACCCAAATTTACCACATTGCCTTGTCTTTCCTACTACAACAATTTCTGAATAAAAGAAAGTTGCATTCAATAACACAGCACTGAAACTGATATTCATTAATATTTTCAGTGTATCGGCTCTTGTAAAGAAAGGGTGAACATGGTGATTTATAAAATGCAATTATAAGCCCACAGGACATGCTAGAAGTCTCATTTT
The DNA here is from genome assembly GCA_013397755.1 of Cnemophilus loriae. NCBI lineage: Eukaryota > Metazoa > Chordata > Aves > Passeriformes > Corvidae > Cnemophilus > Cnemophilus loriae. The sequence goes on along the minus strand of VZTF01002837.1, from coordinate 2,682,981 downwards.
ATTCTGCAGTTTCCCAGGAGATGGCAAAGAAATTAGTTACAAACAGGAATGATTAGCCTGAGACCCCTCCTTTTCCTGAAGTATTATGGGACAAGACAAATCACCTCTCACTGCTTTGCCCTCAAACTACTCAGTAGTTTTTATAAGCTAGGCAGAAGTGTAAAGCAATAATGAGATCTTTCTCCTTCAAAACAAGTTTAATCTGTCTTGTAAACTCCTTGAAACACAATAGATTGCACCAACCACTTGGCCACTCCGGCCACTCCATGCCTTTTGATAAAGCTGTTTCATGTGACTGAGACAGGAAAGGGGATCTCACACTTACATTTTCACCTCACTTCACACAGGCATAAGAACTTGGATTGCTGTAGATTATCTGAAGCAAGACAAATGCAGTGTTGTGAAGAATCATGCGTTTATTCTCAAGATTATTTGTTTATATTTAAAATGAACACACATGCCAAAAACTGCTCCTTTTTCAACATAAATCAGGTTTGCAGAAACAAATTAAACTTAAAATTATTCCTCTAACAAAACAGTACAGAGTGCTTTGTTACTGGATAAACTCATTCCCCACTGAGGAAAAGACTGATCCTCAGTAACGTGAGTTAGGTTGCAAGGTACCACTGAAGATGGCAGTAGCACAAAGCACAGTTGGAGACATGCTCTCTTAACCCTGCCCTTGGGACTGGTACCAGGGCTAACACTGTTTAACAACTTCATTCATGACCTGGATGATGGGCAGAGCACACATTCAGCACGTTTGCAAATGAAATAAAACTAGGAGGAGTGGCTGCTACCAGATGAGTGTGTCACCACTCAGAAGGATCTGGAAAGGCTGGACAACTGCTGCCAATAGGAACCTCATGAAGTTCTACAAACATGCAAAGTCCTGCATCTGGTCAGGAATAATCCCATGTATCTCTACACACTGGCAGCTGATGAGCTAGAAAGCAGCTTTGCCAAAAATGACCTTGAGGTCCTGGTGACAAGAAGCTGAACATGAGCCACCAATGTACTCTTGCAGGAAAAAAAGGCCAACAGCGTCCTGGGTTATATTAGGCAGAGCACTGTCAGCTAGTAAACGGAGGTGATCCTTCCTCACTACTCAGCCCTGGTGAGGAGGTATCTCTTGTCCTCTGTCCAGTACTGGGACTGGACTGAGCTTCCCACTACAAGAATGCCATGGACTTATTGGAGTACGCCCAGGATAGGGCCATGAAGATTATTAAAGAATACCTTTATATACGGAGATGCTGCGGGAGTTGGGACTGATCAGCCTGGAGAAGGGATGGCTCAGGGTCAGGTAAGATGGCTCTCATTAATGTCTATAAATAACTGATGGGAAGGAATGAAGAAGAGGGAGCCAGATTCTTCCTAACAATGTCCATCAACAGGACAAGAAACAATGGGCACAATTTAAACCCCATGCCATTCCATCAGAACACAAAGAAACAGTTTGGATTTTTACTGTGACAGAGGTCAAATAAGAAGCCAAGTTTCCTACAGAAACTTGTTTTCCTTCCATCTGCAGAAATGTTCAAAACACAACTAGACACAGTCTTGGACAACCTACTTTTGCTGACCCTGCTTAAGCAGGAGCTTGGGCTACATGACCTTAAGAGATCTCCTCCAACCTAAACAGTTCTGTGGGCCTGTGAAGATGACATAAGAAGTTTGAGAATCTGTGGTAATAACTAAGTTACCAGGCTAGGAGGGTGTTTGTGTTTAGTCCTCTGTTCTGCCAGACTTCTTTTTCATAAGCCAAAGTATTTATTTGAGTTATTAATTATCACAATCTGCCTAACTCAGATCCTGGAGGGACAAGCATATAAGCAATTGAAAGAAATGCTCTTTCCATTACTCAGTATAATGAGGCATTCTGTTTCCTTTTTTTCCTCTGAAGTGTCTGCTTAGCCAATTTCCAAAATAGAATACAGAACCAGCTGGGTTGCAGGGTTATATCTTTATGGCACTTTTTATTTAAATGTGTGCATTTACTGTTGAGGAGAACAAAGAAAGGACAAGACATAGGGCTTTATGCATGTTTTCCACCACAATGCAGCCTAATGTATTCAGGTAGGAAAAAAGGTCATCCTACAGAGAAAAAAATACAGAGAAGAAGAGAAAGACACCAAAGGTTTATGCTGTATGTGTAAGTCCAATTATTTATTAATACAGTGTGTTAATTTTGCCCGTAGTAAGATTCAATGGGAATAGAGAAGGGGGCTTCACTCCTAAAACAGCTAACTCACATATTACTGCAACGGGTATTTTCATTTTAAAATCAGATGAAGAGCTAAGTCCACAAAACCACAAAGAAATCATAAAAAAATTGTGAAAGTACCTGAAAGAAAAGCCATAAATAATGCAGCATTTCATGGGCCACTGGCTTGTTTTACTACATCTGTGCCTTGATTGCCTGCACCTGAAAAGTGTATTTATGGCCCATTAGGAAAAGGCACTGAAATCTGTGAGACACCTAACAGGCTGTAATTTAATGCCTACGCCTGAAATATCTAGAAATGGCCCAAGTCTGGCTGTCTCCCTGGTTGAAATGTACACATTCCAACCTTTTACAGCTTCGAAACACTCCAGGCAGTCCACTTCCCAGAAAGGTTTGTATTTTTTACGTGATTAAAATCACTGTGCTTTCAGCCATGTCTGAGACCATCACAAAGGTATGCTGTAATACAATAACCTAGAAATGCACTTCTTATGGTGTTACATCAATTAAGTAACAGGGCATCTGTGCCAGAGTCAGCCTTTTCATTGAAATGGAAAGGATAAGAAAGCCCAGGGCTGCAGGACTGAGGAAGAATATGTGAAATTGAAGCATGAAATAAAGATGAAGGAAGGTCAGTGGAGACCTGGATGCCAAGATTTAAAAATCATTGATATCACTGGCAAATCTTCTAGTGACAACATTGTACTGAAGTTACTTATTTAATTAGCATATCACACTACCTTTCATACTTGATATTAAGTTTGGATGAATGTGGACAGACACCACGGAAAATCAAACTAACAAATTAACAATATAAAAATGGAACCTCTCAGTAAAGCATCAGACCACATGCAAACATTAAGTTTACCTCAGCTCCCAAACTGAGAGAGATTATTTCATCCTCAAAAGCAGAATGTGTATCAGTATGAGGAGGAATTCCTGTTTAAAAAAAGACAAACAAAAAAGTGAACATAACAACAACAACAACAACAGTAATAGAGTGCTATCTCCATTAGCAAGCTCTATTTCTATGGATGTCTCTATGGAAAACTGGGATGCATGGCTGAACAAACAAAACTTATCATAAACAAGGGAACTGCCTTCCATAAGAATTCAGGGCAATTGTCTTATTTACACACCCAGATTAGATGGACACAATTAACCTAAGTGTCTTGTATAATCAGTAGAAATACCTAGAAGATAGTTCAGGTTACTCCAAGGCCTTACTCATTCCTAGATGACACCAAATGCTCTCCCTGCTGCAGAGAGCAGCTCAAACACTTTGCTGTCCTTGTAGGCAGTTTAACCCTTAGTACCAACAGTTATGGTACATATGGCAATTTTGGGCTGTAGTTCATCCACAATCATATATTTCTTCCTCACTCTCTTCACAGAGCAGCAATCTCAACTCCCTCTATTTCCTAAGCAAATAACTGCATTAAGGGTTTCAGCTTCACCATTAGGACCTACTACCTCAGAGGCAGGCAGTGTTAGGATCAAGTCCTGCCTCTGCTTTGCACTTCCTAGGCAAACACAAATCATTGCTAGGCTAACCCCTGGATAATACATCTGTCAGTGTGCGTATGAATACACACACATAACTGAGAATTGCCAAAAGGACAGTCATTTTGGGTTTTTTTTTTTTTTAGATTTTTCTTTCATATCTGCTAATTGGCAAGAAACTGCCAATCCTGCAGCTTGTGTAACACATTTTAATGCCAAATGCTAGAACAGCAGTGTGCCTGCCACAGCAATATCTCACCACATGGTGGGGAACAGCAGCCAGCAGTGGAGCAAGGGAGAACAGCAGACAGCTTGGGAGAACTACAACTATATCTTCCTCTGATCCACTGCAGGCCCAGGCAGAGTAATTCCTATACCATCCAAACTGAAATACTTGTATTTGTTTATTAAAAATTCTACCCAAGTTCATTTTGGGCACTATAGAGAACTCCTGAGTCAAAAACAATTTTTTCTAACAGTGTCAGTCAGCTCTATAAAGCACCCTTATTAGATGCCAGATTTTACATCCAGATGTAAATATTCTGAATTCCATTAGTTTCAGTGAAAACAATACAAGTGTTTTATGAGACCAAAATTTAGTCTGACAGAAAATCAGTGAGACTTGAAAACCAAGGACAGATAGATACCTGTTTGTTACGGCTCATAACTTGGTCTCAGTACAAAGCACTGAGGCTCTGCCTTAAGAGGCACGCTGAAGTCTGTGCAATTCACTGTGCAGCAGGAGAACATCGACAGCTCTCCACACGGCTCCTGATAATTCCACCAAGATCACACTGACCTACCCACCTCATTTAATGTATCTTATGTGTGGCCCCTCCAGCTTAGATACTCATAGCCATAACTCACCCTCTAAAATTTCAAGTATAATTCCCAGTGGAAACGTGTCTGAGAACAAAGATGCAGACAGTATTAATCTGACTGCACTCTGTGCTCATTCATATCCTAATGATTCGCACTTAAGAAAGGGTCTTTTGCTTCGGGCTTGGGTTTTTGTTTGTTTGATTTTTCAAAAAAAACCTCTTGATAGAAATCTACAATTCTAACTAATCTCCTCAGATGTCCCAGCCAGAAGTACACAACTGTATCAATTTAGCAGATTGTCAGATACACAAACAAATAGGATCAGCTTTTCAGACCTTTGTTCAGCAGACACTGTAATAGCTGTCAGACATTAATTACGAGAGTAAAGCCAATGTTCTTTCTTCCTAAGGACAAATGAGATACTCATTCTGGAAAACAAGCCAGATACTTAACCTTGATGACTAAGCTTAGCAAAAAGCACCGCACGTGATTTATTCCCTAGAAGTGTAATTAGAAGCTTATTTTTCTTCAGAAGCCTCCAGTTTGGGAAAAGCTACAAAAATACAGTCATTCCTTATTTCTAAGATAAGGGAACACTGCTTGCATCATGCTTAAGACTCCGTATACCACATGCACTAATATTATATCATATGTACTAACAGCAAGGGCCATTTCTTGGAGACTGTATGCACATTACAGGAAGCAATACAAGTCTGGAGTAAAAAAATGCACTTAACTAGAAGACTAAATATGACTATTTGTTCCTATATCTTTTTATAGTTAGTTTTTAAATTATGGCCTTGGACTCAAACACCGTCATTTTCCATAACAGTGGTACCAAAAACTGCACTTCTGAACATAAGTTCTCACGTGCAGAAACCAGTATTAACACTAGTTTTGATTCAAAGCATCTCTGGTCACAGAGGAAATACGCTAAGCAGGTGCTTACATCCTGTCCCTACACCATGTCACCGTTAGATGCTACACTCTCCTGCTTTTCAATGAAGTTATACTGGTTTGGCTGGGATGCAGTTCATTTGCTCCCCAGTTGACTGTATGGTGCTGTGCTTTGGATTTGTGATGAAAACAGTGTAGATAACACATGGATGTTTTACCTCTTTCTAGCAGTGCTTACACAGCATCAAGGTCTTTTATGGTTCTCATGTTTCCCTGCCAGCAAGTCAGCTGGGGGTGCACAAGAAGCTGGGAGGGGACACAGCTGGGACAACTGACCCAAACTGACCAAAGGAATATTCCATATGATCATATGGCGTCATGATCAGTAATAACACTAAGGGTGAAGTTTACCAGGGATACCATTACTCAGGGACTGGCTGAGCACTGATTGGCCAGTAGCTAAGGAATTTTTTTTCACTTGTTTTCCTTTATTTCCTTTTTTTTTTAACTTACTAAACTGTCTTGATCTCAACCCAAAAGTGAGTATCTTCACTTTTACCTTCCAATTTTCTCTTCTACCTCAGTGAGGGGAGTGAGCGAGCAGCTGCGCGGTGCTTTGTTACCTACCAGGGTTAAACCACAACGTAAGATAAAGAGCTCAAAGGGACAAATAAACTTACCTTGTCCAGGTTCATACTGATTTACAGTCAGTTGATCAGGTTTATGTTTGATATATCCCTGCTTTAAGCACTTCTCCAAGAATGGGTTGCAAATTTCAGGAAGACCTAGTTATAGAAAAGACAGGACAGCTTTTTACAATACATATAACTGGAAAAATACATAGAAATAGCATCATATACATGCAAGTCCATTATCTTTAATAAAGATTACTCTGCATCTGCTGCTAACACACACATCAGAATTGGGGGCCTAATCATCAGTATATTTTTAAGATCTCAGAATTAGAAAGGCCACTCCTCCAAGGCCTCTGCATTCAGAAGTAGATTACTTCTTACAAATGCAAACTGTAGTATCTCTACACATAAATAAAACCACATCAAATCAGAGGCAAAGTTTTCACCAATTACAATAAAAAAGTTGAAGTCAAGAAGCAAAATTATTATGCAGGGAGTCAGCTGTGCACAGAGCTCTCTAAAAAATGTATTCCCTGGAAATCTGTTACTGAATTAGATTACATATCACCAAAAAATCTGCTGAAGTTAAGCTGGTCTTGAAACAGGAATGGAAGGCAGAGTCCTCCACTGAAGCTTTGGTTTGCTATTTTACCTGGGGACTTGATCAAAAAATTCTGCTGAAGGTAATACCAACAAACATGTTACTACTATCCCTTCATGAATCTACTGATTTTTATTCTTGTTTTCCCCCAAGAAGTGTTAATGCTTTTCTCACACATAAAATAGTCTGTGAGACTAGAAAACAATTCACGTATCAATCCTCTTACAATGATACAGCTTCACAGTTAAAATCTTAATATAATCAGAATCCTTCTGTTGCATGCTACATCCACCCCAGCACATATGCATCACCTTAAACACCTTCGAGTTTTACAGGAATTTAACTCTCCTATTTTACTATTTTTAAATCTAAGTCTGTAAGATGACTCATTTGCTTTGCTCTGACTCACAGCTTTCAACTCCAAATAAGAGTTATTGAAACCTTTACAAAATTGCTTTCAGAGCAAAGGAAATTTTATTTCAGTGTGCATCCAGCAAGCTTCAAGCTAGCTGAGATAAATATATGCAGCAACATACGTCACATCCCCCAAATTAATACACAATTTGTAACACATAATTGTTTTATGGAACAAAAAGCTAAACAGGAATGACAATTACAATCCCAAAAGCCTTATTTGACTAGACCTCCACAAAGGGCAGCAACCTCTGGTTCCAAGTGACTGGACAACAAGCTTAATGCACTCACAATAATTTGGAATGAACCTCAAAATTCAAAAGCACTGTTTGGTGTGTGCTTAAGATACAGCAAAGGCTCTCCTTTAACCAGAATCTCACAGCTGTAACTCAGCAAGGTTTAAAGGCTTTACATAATGGTTCAAACATCAGTGCAAAATAAGCACAGTTTAATAGGGAAGTTCTCACCTCCAGGTAATGGTTTGTCTTTATCAATATTATTGTTATCGTAGCGAAACTCATATCCAAAATGCTTTACTCTTCTATGCTTTAAAGTCTTCTGGGCTGTAAAAACACATAACTTTAAATTAAGATTAGACTACATAAAACATTGCAGGCAATTTGCTATGTTTCCCTATTCCATCCTACCTGTTAAGCCTAAACATTCTTTAATTATCAGTTAAAACAGTGTACGTGACCCTCGTTCCTCATGCACACACTTCTGCCTTATTATCTTTTGTAACTCATCAAGCATCACATTCACTGTTGTTTTGAGTCAAAGCGATGGTGTTTTTGTATATGTAAGAAGCAGGGCTGACCCAATTTCTTGAGCCATGTTTAATGTATCTTTTTCTTGCCCTGATCTCTGAACTTACACCTGATGAATACCCTACAGATACATCAAGATCTGTCATTTTCATCAATCACCACGTTACACTTTAGCTAAGGTCAACATAACCTTTTGCATTGCTCCACGGAACAAATTTGCACAGGAACTCTGAAGTGACTTCCAAGCATCCATTTATTGAAGGATTTAACTCCACAAGCTCAAGTGAAAGCATGAAAGCATCCAGAATGTATGCCTCACTAAATTACTTTTTTTACATAAAAGAAGACACAGCTCTTCAGTTGGACATCAAATTACAAACAGTCTTGTGCTTGGCACAAGACACATAAAAAAGACTTTACTTATCTCTGGATGCAGCTATGTTATTCAAGTAAATCCATTCTAGAATATCAATTCAGATCACTTGCCCCAAGGAGCTGATCACTTGCAGTGTAAGACTTATTTTCTAAAATGCTAAGAACAAACACAGAATCATTTCTGACAATACATTTACCAAGATGTAGACTTCCTGTAACCTGAAACTGCAGGAAAAAAACATCATAAAAGTATAGAATGTCTGGATTCCTATAGTTGTACCCACCATTCTGAGTATCTTCATCTCCTTTCCAGTCAATACTTTCCAACATCCTCCTTTCTTCCTCTGGAGAAATAATCTTTTCAATTACCATTAAGCCTGGAGGCAAGCTTGTAGGAACAGCATTTTGCAAGAAAACTGAGGTATATGAAAAAAAGAGAATTTCGTCACTGTTTAGAGAAAATAAAACCTGTGTTCCCTATGGGGATATATTTACTTTGTATGAGAATATAGTACAGCTGTAGAAATGTTTAATGATACAATGGAGCCCTCATTGTGGTCTTGTTTGGAGAATTAATGATCCCTTTTGTCATGACAAAAGAGGGTAAGGCCCAAGTTTTGCGTCATTCCAGCACTTTCTAAAAATTTTACCGCCTAAGACGAACAAGACTTTACAGTATTCAAACACAAAGCCACTCGTGCTTTTCCTGTCAAAATAATGGTACACAGAATTTCCCAATCATTTCAAGGTTCTACCTGAATTTCATTTTAATTTTGTAGAATTTCAGTGATTTACCGTATCAGCAGATTGCTTCTCTAAACAAAGACTACTCTGTAATCAAATATGTACAAATATGGAGTACAAAACAATACCTAGGTGAACATAAAACATCACTGATGTTTGGACATTCAGTTTGCTATCCCAAGAGCTCAAAAAAACCTACTTCCTGGCAGAATGTACAGACCAACACCAGGAACACCCTTTTTGCTATACACTATGGAAGCTTACAGAAAGAGCAACAGTTCTTGTAGTAAATAGCTTATAATCAGCCAAAAAAAAAAAAATCTTGGAGAGAAAGGGAAAAAAAAGACAGAAATTTCATAGTGCATATTTTTCTTCTTGGAGCTGAGACAGAGATTGCAAGACTAGAGCCACACAAGAAATCCAATTAACTGTCCGGAGATTCTCCAGGCTCCTTAATCACAAAACCTTCATGTGCAGCACTGAATGGTCAGGAAATTACTCAAATCTTTTTTTCTCTTTTGCCTTCATGTAACAGAGTCGAAATTAGAGTATCTTATTCTGGAATACAAGGAGCAAAGATTATTTTATGTCCTGAATCTCAGATTCTAGCTTTCATTCTCTGTGTCTACTTACAAGAACTAGTGTGCTTTTACCTGTATTTACAACCCAGGAAGTAAAAGCAAAGGAGAGCAGTTTGCAGGAAGCTGGATATACAGGACAGCAGAAAAACTGTACCTTTTTCCACAAAATTAATATATAGAACAATGTTTTGGCCACAGTCTTCCAGTGCTACTTCCTTTCCATTAAGGGCATTAAAGGCTTTCTTGGCTTCTTCTGTTGTCTTGTATTTCACAAATGAATATGGTTTATTTGGTGGCATTAAGAGTGTTTCCATTGCTCCATATTCTTCTAGTATCCTGAGCAATTGCTGTCTACTCATCCCATTACCAAGACCAGCATTGGCAATAACCAGGCTCTAATTGAAAAAGAATTTTAAAAAAAAGAAACAGTGATTATTGGTGGTTCATTTAAAACTAACATTTTACCAAGAGAACTATAAAGAAAAATTAAACCCATGAGCACTCTTCTATGTAATCTGCACAACAGTTACATTTCCATGAGCTTGTTATACAAGGCTAAGGCAACCTTTGCCTGCCCAGCACATAGTCTGGCTGAAAGCCTTGCAGCCTCTATCAGAAACACCTCCTCAGTTAATGCGTGCTTTGAACTGGCGTGTGTGCATCAAGTGTACTGCAAGCGAACAGTGGCACTGGCACACATAATTTTGGAGGTTTCTGAAACAGCTGGGAAAAGTGTTCAATTATTTCAAATGACAGCATTTCACTTCTCTAAAAAATCAGAAAACGAGGTTCAGAACCAAAGAGGAGGGTCATTAAGAAAAAATAATTATACAGCGAGCACTGCTGTGATTATGCCTATTGTGATGGCTCTGTTAACATCTGTTCTAAGCTCTGCATCAGGCTGTCTGCTACTGATGATATTTTTCAAAGTTGACCTCATTATTAATTACTGCTATTTTCTAGAATGTTATTGATGAAGAGACCCATGTGTGTGAAGGACATGCAGAGGTTCAAACCACTCCTTTCACTTACTCTACAAACACCGCACTATACAACTGCTGCAGCACATGCAGCAACTGATGATGCAATTTGGAGATAATCAGACTGCTGCACAAAGACTGGAAGCATTTTCCGTATTCTTGAAACAAGTTTACCACTAGCATTACCATTTTGTTTCATATATCACTTATTCAAATGTTCTGTCACCAGTAAGGACCTTGCTGGACCCCAAAATTACTCTTTGGATAGATTAGATGGATAATTTGGTACCTGGGACAGTTTCAAGAGGAACAAGTCCCAAATTACAGACCCATTTTCAAGCAACACTAGAAAAACACAGTCTTTGTTCTAAAGAATTTACAATATAAACAAGATTGCTGAGCCATTAACATCTGTTCATGTGGTGTGAAATCTGAGCAAAAATTAAACCAAATTCTATTACAAAAATGTATAAAGATCTAACTGATGTTTCATATTTCAATGGCAAGAATTTGCAGGATCGGGATGAACAAGCACAGAGTAAATGATACTGCTCTACAGTGTTTCAAGCCATTTGTATTCCTTCATAAACAAGAGAGGGAAATCAGAAACTCTAACTTCCCTTTCTGTCTGCCAGTTCCTGTCACTTTTTCCTACATCAGCATCTGTGCAGTCATTCTCTGATCTGCTATAACTCTACTGTGGCAGAACAATACAAATCAAAAATGTGAGTAGCTTTCTGTTACGTCTCTTTTCTGCAAGGAAAGAGAAAGCTGTCCCCATTTAAACAGCTGCAAGGCAGCCACCCAGTTCAACTCCCACAGAACCACAGCCTTTATTTGTTTAGAGGAAGAAAACAAAATGGGAAAGATTTCCAAGGTAGACATGTTTTTAATGGAGAGCTTAGATGAGACAAATTACACTTGACAGAGAGCTATGGAGGACAGAAAGGTACGAAAGTTAAAAGCCTGAGAAAAAAAAAAAGAAACCAGAAAGATAAGAGAAGTTTATCTACTTCAATAGCATTTCCAATGCTGCTTCCTCCTCCTCAACCTAAGCAACTACTGTTTCAGGTTAAAAAAACCTTATCCAAAGGCCATCAAAGTCTCTCCATAGACACTGAACTGCTGAAGTACAGTTCTGCTTTGAAATCAAACAAGCACAGAAAACCCTCCATCTCAGAAAGTGCGTTTGGAAGAACTGCATTTTACACAAGACACATGTGAAAACAGAACACAGAAAAGCAGCATTTTAACACTACCATCAAAATCACAACTACCAGTCACCTGTGTGGCATGGGAGACGCTCTCTATGCCCTCATGTCTCATCAATGTATGCTGAGCTCTGACCTGCTTCCTCAATACCTTCTTCTTCATTTTATGGACTTTCAAATGATCTTCATCGGTTTTAGCTTCCATGCTGGTGTTCTGGAAAACAGAAATAACAACACATAGTGAGTGTCCTGCTTGAAAGGGATGTCTCCTATAAATAAAGCTTTAAAAGATTGCTATGATGCTTGATTTCATTTTCCCCTTTTTCTCTTCCTCTTCACTTCTTTATTCACATTCACAGTATCACTACATCCATCCGTGGGTTTTAACCTGTCTGCCTCTCCTGTTTTCACACAGTTATTTCAGCTAATTTCCTTCTCTCTACAGTCTCTCCAGAGAAGAACATGAGAAAAAAATTATGTGTGGAACTGCCATGAGATTTGTCTTGTCTCAGCTTCTCAGTTATTCTCGTGCCTCACCAAATGCTTGAGTCTGAGGTGAAATGTTTGGCTCCTTTTACCTAATTGCAACCAAGTATGACATTGGGCCAAACTTGCCTTTCTTGAGAGTAGAAAAATGTGTGCAATCCTTAGATGTCCAAGAGCAAGCAACTAGGATGCTCCGCACTTCATTTACCACATCTCCCAAGGCCAAACTTAACACAAATCACAGTCCTGTCGTGAGAAGGAACAGAAAACTGGGTACATATATATATATTAACTACTGAATTTCATGGCACCACAGCATTTACCAACCAGTGAGCACTTAAGGGCCACTGGCATTCTCCAGGTTTTGCTGCATCTTTTGCCACTTTTGGTCTAACACTACATTAAGATCATACAGTACCTTCCCACACCTCTGTGAGCCTACATTCTTTTCCTTTCTATTTCCTTCAAATCCAAGGGAAGAGTCCAGACCGCACGTAAGATTATGACAAACCTCCCAGACACTGATGCAGCTTGACTTTGACTTTATCTCTCCCTATAACATAACTCCTTACCTGTATTTTAGAGGTATCTTCTCTTCTTTGCCAAAAATCCTCCTAACAGTACAGCTGGACAATCCAACTGCAGTTGTCTGTCCTATTCCATTCTTTTATCATCATCAACCTGACAACAATCCTTCCATCTTCTCTTCCTGTCAAAAATGGTTTTGTTTCAGTTATTTTTAAGGAAAAAAACAAAACAAAACTAGGTCAATCATCCCATATGTAATTATTTAACTGTGTCAACTGCCCCAACAGTCACTCATCCACTTGCATGCCTTCTGGCTTGCATGACTGCAGAGCTGCTTCCCAATACCTAAACTGCAGACACAATCATGATAATACAACGATGTACCACAAAAAATGGTAAAGGTAAAAAAACCCTCTTATTAGTATTCGCTGCAACTTTGTATGGAATGACTTGGCAAAAATTTTGTTTTAAACAAGCACTAATATGCTAGTAAAATTGTTATAAAATATTGAAGCATTGCACAGGAGCTGTTAGTATGTATTCTCTGTGGTTGCTGCAGCATTACCATCATCAACCTGCACAACTTTTAACTGCACTGCACGAGAAAAATCTTCAAAGAGAATCAGAATGACAAATGCACTCTGTGGAAATAAAAGATACTAATCCTCCAAAAAGGAGCAGAATAAATGCTGCCAAAGAAGACTCAGTCTTCTGCCCTTCCTTTCCACTTACTGGTTCATCCTCCCACCATTCCTCTTCCATTCTCAAACATGATTTTACAGTGGTCCTAAATGAATTGAAACACTTGTCAACAACACTTTCAAGCAAACATAACAAGTTGCTGGCATGGTAGGCACCAACAATTCTCTCCTGATATGGTTTCAGATGCCTGCTATCAAGTTTGAGGTGGCACATGCATGGCCATAACAGTTTAAACCCTAACTTCCTGGCATTATTCAAGTTTTTACACATTTGACCACATAAAGATCACATTTATATCTGAGCCTGACAAAAAACCAAACCAAAAAACAATCCCACTTAAGAAATTACTCAGCGCCAAAACCCATGCTACCACAACTGGACTCTTGACATTTCCTAGGATCTCCTAGAGAGAATTTATGCACAACCATACTTATGTGCAATGGAGGCAAAATGCATGAGAAGAAAATCTCTCATGTAACAAAACTGAGACATGGCAGAATGTCAGAAAAAGGGGAAGACTACTAAAATAAGTATTTCACATGACTTCAGAAACGAAGTGTAGAGGCTGAAAAGATCAGTGGGTTGTAGAACCAATCTTGATCTCTGCAAAATTATTTTTATTACAGATTTGTTAGGAACTGTCTGCCATTTCCCTTCAAAGCAAGAGTGCTCATTAAGGGCTTTTTACCTATTTTATACTCTGATTTTTTCCCTTCCCTTCCTGAATCTCTTGGTACCTTCTTAAATAATCATTTTCCCTTCCTGATGGCACACTTGCAAAGAGGCCACAGCTCATTCCTTGAAAATAACATTCTTCCTTCTAACGACAAATAGCTCAAAACAGATCAAAATAAGATACTTCACTTAATCAACAAACAGTGTTAAACACACAGAGAGCAATGGTCCTCTTAACCTTCACTAATTAAATAATGATCAAAAAGTCTTAAACTTGCTTAATCCAAAAAAAAAAAGCACAGTGAGAGACACACACACAAAAAACAAAACCAAGAAACCAACACCCAAAAGCGAAAGGTAATTAGAAGACAAGGTAACTGAGAGGGGAAAAATTAAAGTCTCATGAAAATAAGCACAAAAAGTTTTCATCAAGTAAATTCTCCTAAGTGCATCTAATGTGTGACCCTTACCAAGATTCAGTTGATTTGCAGGCTCCTTCAGCAAGCCTACTATGACCAAGCTGTGCAATTAAGATTTCATAGACTCACAAAATCATTTAGGTTAAAAAAGACCTGCAAGATTGAGTTCAGCTGTTAATCCAGGACTGCCAAATCCACCACTAAACTCTATGTCCCTAAGCATCGCCATCTACACAATTGGGTCCAAAAGGCTTGGCCTGTCCCACTTTATTTGCCATACACAGGTGAACAGAAGTCCACATCTTTACAGCCTACACATGTGCACGTTTCTCTGCGGAGGGTGTCAGGCAATCCCAAACTACTTCACACGAAAGTGACACATCTTTGACTTGGAGAGTTTACAGAAGGAGAGCAAAAATACAGGACAGGTTAATACTTTGGAACCAGGCAAAATGGGTTCAGATGGAAAACCATGGAGGCTATGCACATCACCCATACCAGTCAGACCACTGTCATACAGCCTGCACAACAAAGGACTTCAAACTGAAAGGGTCAGGCCTCTCCCATAACATCTACACCTCTACATACTGGAGCACTTCATCTGATCTCCGAAGAAAGCAGTTCTGAGTTTAGTCAGGCCTTTAGTCAGATCCTAACGAACTCCCACATTCTCCAGGCAAAAGCAAAGAAGTCATGCCACAATATTTGTCAAACTAGCACAGAAACTGAAGCTGAAAGACTACTTTCTATCCTTTCATAACCCCTGAACTAAACTGAACAAGGGACAGATGAGCCGTGATTCAGCTCTCTAAACAGTATGTAACACTGGCAGAGATGACCTACCCCACAACACTCAGCTTTTCACCTGCTGCTCAAGAAGCTGAAGACCTTCCTGATATGCTGTGTCATGCTTGCCAGCATCACCCTGCTGCCTCCAGCTCCTAAAAGCATCTCAAACAATACTACCTGCATAGATGAGACATCAGAATATTCCCTTGGTCTCTGTCTGAACCAGGTCTAAACTCTTTGTCTTGTCTGTTGCATCATTACCGGAGGCTCAATTCGTCAGGCACAGAAACCAACAGTCTGCCCTGATTTCTGAATAAAGGAATCACACTCAACTGTATAGAAGTAGAAAACTTCATTTGCTAGGATCTCACACCTCCTTTAGAAAGGCCAACATGACTACAGAAGAAAAAGGGATAATCCACTGCTGCATTCACTACTGTTACCACCTACTTTTACAAGTATTTGAAAAAAGTAGCTCCTGAAAATACACACTGAAAACGGTTTCCCCTTGCAACGCAAGCTCAGGTTACAGCAGGTCACAAAACTGGCCTGAAGCTTATTTGCCGTAGAAGCCGCTTCTGAAAACGAAAGTACCTGGTGGCCAGGCAGAGCTGAGCGGCCGCTGTCGGCAGAGGGAGCGCCACGATCAGGGAAAAGTTTGGCTCTTTGTTACTCAGTCTTGGCTTGGTTTTGTGCCGCAGACACGCCACCATAAACGTATAAGGACGCTGTATTCACACAGACATCTGGGGGGGAAAAAATACATTCAGGAGGCCCGAAAGTGAGATTTAAGAGCTCCAGCATCGGCCAAACGCGCCTGAAGGCACCAGCACATCCAAGCACCAGGACATCCCCGCGGCAATCCCATCCCACCTCTGCCAGGGACAGCCAGCACCAAACCTCCCACCGACAGCCCGCAAACCCGCGGGCTCCGGGCGCTCGTTGTTAACAGCAACGATAATAGGAACAACCACAGGAGCGTGCCTTAGAATCACAGAATGTTAAGGCTTTGAATAGACTTTAAAGATCAACCAGTCCCAAACCCCGTGCCATGGGCACGGGCGCGTCCTACTGGACCACGTTTCTCAAAGCCTTGACCACTGCTAGGATTGAGGCATCCACAACCGCTCCGGGCAACTTGTTCCAGGGACTCACCACCCTCACAGCAGTGTCCCTTCTGCTCTGCGCTGAGTACACACGGGGGAGGCTATAAAAGCTGTAAGGCAGACATAGGAACTGACTTGGCCTTCTCCCTCTTACACCACCCCGTCTTGACAGGGACTGAGATAGAGCCGGAGCTCCCCGCACACGGCGACACGGCGGGGAGGGGAAGAGANGGCGACCCGGCGGGGAGGGAAGGAGAGGGGAGCCAGAGGCAGAGGCAGGGGCTGCCTGCGCTCCCGCCGCCCCCGCGGCTCTCTGTCGGCAGCCGGAGCTGGGCGAGGCCCAGACGCCGCAGCCCCGGCCCGCCGGGCGCGTTACCTGCAGGAAGCGGCCATGTCGGGGCGGGCACCCGGCACCGGCACCGCCCCCGCCGCGCCGTCATGGCACCGCCCCGCCCCGCTGCCCGCGGAGCGATGGGTGCTCGGGGGGAATTGGGCGAGTGCAAATGCCTGCGGCGTTATTACAGGTCAAGGAAGCCAAACTTGGAGGTTCAGCGTGACCAAGTGCCGAGTCCTGCACTTGGGTCACAACAACCCCAGGCAGCGCCACAGGCTGGGGGAAGAGTGGCTGGGAAGGCCCTGGGGGTGCTGGTCGACAGCAGCTGAACGTGATCCAGTGTGTGCCCAGGTGGCCACAAAGGCCAATGGCATCCTGGCCCGGATCAGCAATGGTGTGGCCAGCAGGACTAGGGCAGTGACCGTCTCCCTGTACTCAGCACTGGTGAGGCCACACCTCGAATCCTGTGTTCAGTTCTGGGCCTCTCACTACAAGAAGTAGTACATTGAGGGGCTGGAGAGTGTCCAGAGAAGGGCAGCGGAGCTGGGGAAGGGTCTGGAGCACAAGTCTTACATTTGAGGGAGCTGAGGGTGTTTAGCCTAGAGACAAGGAGGCTCAGGGGGAACGTTCTCACTCTCTCTAACTGCCTGAGAGGAGGGCATAGCCAGGTGGGGGTGGCCTCTTCTCCCAGACAACAGGTGACAGGACAAGAGGACATAGTCTTAAGTTGCAGGACAGTAGGAGGAATTTCTTCATGGAAAGGGTCATTAGACCTTGGAATGGACTACCCAGGGAGGCGGTGGAGTCACCATCCCTGAAGATGTTTAAGGAAAGACTGAACATGGCTCTTAATGCCATGTCAACTAGACATGGTGTTGGATCAAAGGTTGGACTTGATCTCCAGAGGTCTTCTCCAACCTAACTGATTCTCTGATTCTCCGGCAGCAGCCAGTGCTATGTGCCAAGATTTCCTGATGACCAGGCCAGGGTTCTCCTTCAGCATGTGGGGCCATGTCTTGTGGGGAGGGACGTCCGTGCCAGGTGGGTCTGAGGCAGTCAGTGTGGCAAGCGGAAGGGGGTGAGCAGCCCCCTACAACCACCTTGCATGGACACACACTTACTGTCACTGTGCCATCTGCTGTTCCTGCTCACTCCATTCTTCCCAGCTCCACTTGCCAGCAGGCCCTTCTTGTGCCACCTTTTCTCCAAGCAGAGACAGCTCTTTGTCATCCTCCTCTCCATCCACAGAGTCTGCCTCTGAGTCCGCACAGAACAAGCGCAATGCTTTAACCCCACATGCAGTGGGGCACCATCCCTCAGCCGCACACCTGCCTCCACTCCTTCATTGGAGCCTCCTCCAGTGCAGGGGATCCAAAACCAGATGTGGGAAGCCACATCCACACTGCAGGTTAGAGACAGCTTCCACCAGGCCAGGATGGATTAAAGACAGCATCATGGCTTCCCCCAGGCTCAGGTGCTCACCAGAAGACACCATCCCCTGGAAAAGCCACCATCACAGCCAGCACTGATCATGTTACCTTTGGCACGCCACAGCACTAGGGCCAGAGGAAGATAAAACCACACCAGTCCAGGCAAGGCCGTGTGAAGACCAAGCCTCTGGTTGTACATAAATATTCCGCTGCACCACTCGTGACCTGGCTAGCAACCATGCTAAGGCTGTGAACTCACACTAGTGAGAAACCTGCCTCACTGAAAGGAAGCATCTCCACACCTCACTGACTCCCTGTGGAGAAAGTGGTCCCTTAAATCAGAGATACAGTGTGTAAGCCTTTGCTTTATTTTTCTTCTTCATAGGCTAACCAAGCTTCATACTATGCCCCTAGACATAACCTTTCTCCCTTCTTTATCCAAAATGCTGGAATTTGGGATTGTCTACTTTTTGTTTACCTGACAATATTCTACTTCTCACTGCATCTTATTACCTAAAGCTTAATGCTTTTTTTCTCCCTCTCTATTTAAGAACCAAGCTGATTTTTATTTTCACTCCCTCAGCCTCCTGTGGGTATGTAACCTTCCTCACCATCAATTATGTGTGGGATTCCCAGGCAGGTGGTATGTAAGGTGACTGATGAGCCTGTAAACCTGTAGACAGAAGCCAGCTCCTCAAGTTTTTCCCAGATGCACACTCTGGAGGAATCTACCCATGGCTGTGCTTACCCGGAAGAAAACAACAGAAAATCCAACCAACCAAAAAACAACAACAACAACAACAACAACAACAAAATCCTTTGTCTTTCACTTGGAGTGTATACCATGCCCTATGCCAGGGACACAGCTATTCCCTGTGCAGAAGGTACAAGTGCACTAAGCATGTGAGGCAGACGGGGCATATCCACCAGCCTGTAATATTTGGGAGGTAGGAAGTATTTGGTCAGAAGGGTGGTTCCACTTCTTTTCCTCCACCACAGTCTGTGCTATTCCATCACTCTCTGTCCTTGACCCACACAGTGGATAGCAAAGTGTTGTGATAGCACAGATCTTCTGCATAAATTTTCTTACGTGTAAAGTGTGAACATTAACTACCTACCTAGTAAGAGTATAGCACAGAGCTTGTTAACCTTTGTGAACACTAAGCCTCAGCATCATCTGCCTTTCTTGTGAGCCAGAATGAATGGGGAAAGAACAACCAGGCCACATCAACAGCTGCTGTCTCTATTAAAATATTCTCTGAGGCTCTCAGCCCTGGAAACCACCCAACCCTGAAAGCTACTGAAAGGATGATCCTAATGATACCAGTTTGTAATTCATTACCAGTTTGTTCTGACAAGTGGAAAATACCTGCCCAAAGGTTGTTTCTCTTAAGTGCCCACATTACAGATGCTATGGACTCCCCATTCTACCTGCATGTCCATGTCTGTTCTCTGGGAGAGAACAAGCTCACTGTGGGTTTGGTTTTTTTTAAGTGTCTCTTTATGATTAGTATTGGTCAAGAATTTGTCATGCATATTGCAATGACATTTCCTCTGATAATGCGTCAAGATTTTTCTTCTGTAAAAAACATTCTCAGACAGGAAATTTCCACCACTTAAAAGGAAAACAGTTAAAGGCTGGTTAGGGGTTTAATACAAGCTTATTTCAAACCAGAACTGTTATGCCCTTCATGATTTAAGCCCAGAAGCACTCTGCGTTCCCCTCCCATGCTAGATAAGATGGGTACAGACTCCTCCTACAAATACCACAGTGCTTATTGACCACAAGTAAAAATATATCTCCATTAACAACATTATCACTCACTAACCCACAAAAGAGATCATAGAAGTGGGGATTCAAATACATTTGCCTTTGATGTTAATATAATCTCTGATTTAAAGTGCTTTAGCAGAAAACTCAATAGTTCTTTTAAAAAATCCTTTTTTTTATAATTACAATGTTTTGGTTTTAAACTTCAGCAAATATTCTAGTTTGATATTAAGTCTTAATAGTTTTCTTAAGGAAAAAAGGGTTTATATCAGAAAATTTTGGCTCTGGCTCTATCTTTTTTAACCGATAATGAACAAACATGTCTTCTAAAGCAGAATATCATGCTCCCATTTAGTCATAGGTGAAAAATAAAATCCTACTGACTTTTCTGAGGAACAAATTACACTATTTGCTATGCTGTTAGCTGTTTTATCTTTGCCACATTCCCAGGGAGAATCAAGGCATTTGTCAGTCCCTGGGAATCAGCTTCACACGATAACAAGTAAACACTTCTAATTGCTTCAACAAACAAGAGGTTACTGGTCCGTAGGTGGAATCTTACTCCCTTTTATAGCAAAGCAAACCAAGCCGTGCTTTAGCCCTAATGTGATCACACTAGATTTCCACTACTTTCAAACCCAATTAAAAGGGGATCGCAAGAAGATAGAATTTGCTATATCAAATCTCTTGGTATAAGAAACTGCAGTTTAAGAATCATGACAAATAGGATATATTTCAGGATAGCAGTTTGTTACAGAAATAAGAAGAAACCTCTTAGTACAAAATCCAGCTGAAAATCACCCGTGACTAGTCCTGTAGAGGAGTTCTGTAATAAAGGATGAGACTCAAGATGAATTGTTTTAGGATAGCATTCATGTAATAGTCCGGCACTTGGACGAATATGTGTTGACCTAAATTCAAAATGTGCTACTGCTGCTGCTTGCGATAATAAAACTCTCCATAACAAACCTCTGCAATGCCAAGGGCTTATATTTTTCAGGAAGAAGGCAAGGCTGGCTGTGTGCTGCATGTCATTTTTATTCTGCGTTTGTGCTGTTCAATGCTAGATTTCATATTTCTTTCAAAAACAAAACAAAACAAAACAAAAAACAACCTTTAGAAATTTTTTAGCAATTGGACAAGACTGAGAGAGACATGAGAAGTCTGGGTCCTGTTAAAATCAGTGGGATTTTCAAATGCTAGTGATCAAAATGCTTGTATTCTCAAGAGACTTAAAATGTCAAGTAATATCAGTATGCTTTCTGATTTCTAAGCTTTAGGCTACATTCTATTCATACCTCCAAACTCTTTCAAGCTTTTTTCCACAAGCGTAAGATTTTAGAGTACTTTTTTTTCCCCTTTCCTTTAATAAAAGCTGCACTTTTCCTGAAATCTCAAGACTCAGTGTACTGGAACTTTAAGAAATACACTAAATAGCATAAATCTCACAATAAAATGGTGAGATTTGGCAACACTGCATTTCTGGCACAAATACACAATTATTGGCAGGTTCACTTCCACTGTCACCAAGTGTGATCCTCTTGTGGAGCAAGTTTCTTTAGCATGATGACACAGCTTTTTCTGAGCAGGGAGATTCCAATTCTCTACTGGGACAGCTACAGATCTTGTCATCTAGAGAACCAAACCGGTCAGTGAATATTTAGGATTGGACAGGGGTTAGCTAAACTGAGCACTTCTGGTCTGCCATGAGCTTGCACTAATGAAGTGCAAGACTGTTTATTAGAGGCAGGGAGGAACAGCTTTAACTTCTGTTGTCAGACACACTGCAAAGGCGTGCCTACGTTGCTGCTGAGTGACCATTAATATTGCACTAGAACTGGGAGCGCAGTCTGTAAGCCCCAATAAACAGAAAATCTTTGATCCTCCTCTGGTGAATCTTCAGAAAATTCCTGTGAACTTTCAGGCATAAGACAGAAATTACTTGTGCAGTAATTATGATGTGCACGCTACAAGTCTAAAGATACTTCCTTATACGTACTGCCAGTGCAAAGAATCAGCTCTTGAGTGGTTCCTGCAACATGTGGACACAGATGTCAAAAAACAGATAATTTCTTGATTTGATTAAGGAAAACCTCAAGAGATGTAAATTCCCTGGACACAACTACTGGAAAGCATGATATCCACGAAGATAATTCAGAAATTCCCAGTGAATCTTCTGCCAGCTTTTTCTGCTCAAATAAAACCTCTCAGTGAATGGTCCTCAGCCTTCAAAGTCTCACATGCACCAATATTAAGTAAACCATGCATTGCATGAAGCTGTTTTGTCCTCAGTTTTAGTTTTCTCTGGGCATTAACAATCTTGGCAACTTCGGGCTTTCAATCTTTCCAAAGCCATGCAAGCTTTGAAGAAAAGATGGTAATTCTGTGCTAAACAGGAATTGTTGCTTTCACTGCCCCATGTGACTCTTTCTCTGCAGTTCAGGCAAAGTTTAGGTGAGATCTTTCACCAGTCTAGTACACTTTCTGGGGTGTCATAAAAGTAATATGAAGTACTCAAAGAACCATACAAAATACTGATTTCCCTCTAAATCACTAAACCCATCAACACATGGTCTAGTTTAGCCTTGAAGGCAATGTTGTTAGAAAGATTCTCACAAAATATTTTTGTTTTCTCTGATACAAAGACTGAAAATTGTCATCCCTTCAAAGTCTGCATTTACTTTACATTCTCTTCTTGCTCTTTATGCCTGTTTTACATAAAAAAATAGGAAATACAATTTTTTTTTAATTCTCTTTGAACTGTATTATACTTTTCTGGCCCTACAGTCAAAATCTTACAGTAACCTGGTAAAACTCAGTTCTGACACAAGCAATTAGGATTTGATTAGGCATTCAGGAAGCAATGCAACCTTGCACAGGGATCCTCCCTGATATCTACACTAGACAGGCAGTCTGCTTTGCTGCATATCCTTGGAAACCATTGTTTCTCACAGTTATAACTTCAGGGCATAAACGTATCATAAGGACAATCATGGAATATCAGGCTCTGATTCTGTCTACTTGAGCAATCAGTGCATTTTTAAGGATGCAGTGCTTGCGGTTTGGACACAATCTGTGAAGTTAATTTTTAAAGACATAGTACTGTTTACGTAAGAGAACTAAATATTACATTTCCATCGTAAGTGATCCTTGGTGCCCCCACTGACCGGAGAGAATATTGCAATGTATTCTGTAGACTGGGACTCCATTCTTTCATCTCCTTTCAGGCATCATCTCAAGAGAACTCATTAGCTGTTGCTCATTCAATAGGTTGACTTTCTTTGTAAGAAGAATAGCTGTGCAACCATAAGTTAAAATTTTCTAAACAAAAACATGGTCAGATGCTTGGGTCACCCCATTTGCTGCTCATGTAATCTAATTTTCATTACTTCTCTGGATCTATATGCACACTTGACATATCTGGAAAACAGGAGTTGTAAGCTTTGAAACTGAATAGACAAAAAAAAAAGAAGATGCATCCAAACTTGGTGATTTTTTTTTTTTTTTTAGGAACACCACTTGTCTGTGAGTCAGTTTGCTGATCTGTATGACATTTACATAAATATTTACTCAAATCACCAGGGGTTGTGAATCTTCATGAATCATGGTTGGTGAAACACTTTGTAATCCTTGCGTGAAGTGTAGCACATGCATTCAGAGTATGGATCTAATTAATGGCAGAAGATGAATGAAAAGAATAGATTTAAAAAAAAATCACATCACCTTTTTTTTCCTTGGTCGAAATTGATTTAAATTTTTACTCTTATAAATGCAAATCTTTCTTTTTCACACAGACATGAGATGGTTGGTACACATCTCGGTGATGATTAGGACAGTTTCTGCATATTCAAGTTTGTTCACTTTTATTAAGAGAAAAAAGCAGGTATTGCTAGCATATAGCATTTTGAATTCATGTCTACATCACTTTATTTTACTCTTACTCTGTAGAAATGTCCACCAGAATTATTTAAATTAAAATATTATAACATTAAATGCTCTTAACTCATATGTAGACGAAGTCTTTTCTGGCAAAATTCTTTGCTTCAAGAAATGGGTAAACTAAATGAGCATACTGGCTGCTTCACTTAGCTGTCATCTCTCTCAAGGCTCTATGAGTAAGCCTGACACACTTCATCTCTTACGTTACCATCATCTACATGCTTCTGTTAGTGTCTCCCATGTTTAGTTTCATGTCTCCCTCTTTATGGCATCTTCAGTCAAAGGAATACAAGTGAGACGAAGTGTGGGACTGGAAATGAACAAAATAACTAGGAGATTGGTTTAAAAGAATTATCATGAAGCTTGTGTGAACACTCCCTAATTGCTATGATATCAGTGTGTGAGAGCCATATAATTCACCATCGCAGGACAATCTGTATTTGACGCTTGTCCTAAGCCAGGCACAAAGAACTGTCAGCTGACAAGAATCCCCTGAAAAGGGGCAAGTGAGGAAATTTGAGAATAGAAGTTTGTCTTTTATGGAGGGAGTAGCCTATCTCATGCTGAGTGAAAACTAGAGGGATTGATAATCTGAACTACAGATTTTGAAAACTGAGGTAAGAAAGTTCCTTATGTTAATAGGGAGGGTTTTCCTATTCCTTCCTTATCTTTTCTTACTACCACTTTTAAGATTATTCCAGCAGTACTGGGATTGTTAGGTAAAATACATTATTTCTCTTGTCTATTTTAAGTCAAAGAATACAAGTGTAGCTAAAATATTCTGCCACCTCTGTATTGCCACAAAATGAAAAATGTTACTTGTTAAAAAGGAAACAAAATAATACTGTAAAACTATTAACTAAAATATAACTCCTTATGGTGCATTTAATAATGCTTGGGTGGCACATTGTCTGAGAAGAGTGCTGGGTGGTGTCAAAATAGTTAGGTTCTTCACAAGGACACAGCACATGTCCTTGTTATCAATTTTGTCTTTATCAGTAATTTCTGTAACAGCAAGAGCTTCTATCCAAAATAATAAGGGACTTGAGCTTTTGATTTTTCACCAATATCTGAGCAACGTATGTTGCTATCTGGTTTTTCTGCTGCTTCTGTCACCTTCTTTCCAATCCTAAATTAATCATGCAGGTGACCTTGCTGGTTTTTATTAAGCACAGCAGGCTGTATGAGCTATTGCTGGAAAAGTGTGACATTGCTCAACTAGTGGGGTCCTACTTTTTTATTTTTTTCTAATATGGTTTCACTGCCACTTCTAAGTACAGGCTATATTTCTGCTGTCATGCACAGTTTCTCTCATTTGCCATAAATTAAAAATAATTACACTGTTAAAAGGAAAGTACAGCATATTAAAATGTTGTGTAACTGCTTATAAACAAAAGAGCTTTTTATGAAGTGCTGGTTTGCCTCAACTTTCCACAAAACGACGATGCTGAACATAGGAGTCATAGTAACCTGGGTAGCTTCCATACCAACATATTGAGTGAATGGGTACATCAAACTGAAATTTGACAACAAGGGTCTCAAAAAAATCCAGGCAAGTCTGAAATGGCACTGCATGACTACAGTACAGCTATGTGCCACTGCGTGATTCCAGAGAATGGGCAGGAGGCCATCTGGAAACTCCAAACATGTTGGTCCGATCCCCTAAGCTTGCCATAACAGTAAGGGAACAAGTCAATAAGGCTTTCCATCTTGCGTTTTGAATTGCTCAATATTTGTGAACAAGAGCATGTCATCTGGGAAAGTAAGGCTACTTCTGCAGCAAGGATCTGGCTTTTCATGCTCATGATTCATCTTGCATAATTATGAATTAATTGTCTTACAAATCTCTGTTCCTAGATTTATTTTGGGAAGCATAACTGAACTCTGCTCCTGAAGCCCCTGAAAAGTCCCCCAATTTAGAGTTTATTCTGTTCAGACATCTACAGACCCACAGTGGATCCTCTGGCCTAGTGCTAGAGAAGTTTCTGAGAGGCACAGGATCTAAGAGCAAGGATCTGATGTGTTGGGTGTGGACATCATTGTGATACAGTAATCAGAAACACTGCCGTAATGCAGGAGACAGGAGAAATAACTGCTTTCCTAGTTGCTTTGATGCATGGAATTGAGCTTGAAAGATTACTTCAATGTGCAAAGCAAGCTGCAAATAAGAGATGAGGTGGTAAAGCTGTAGTCTGATACTGACTGTTGAGTTGTTCCATTGAGGATCAGACCTCATTTGCTGATGGACCACACAGCTGCAGTGGAGGCTGCTGGGACCTCCTCTGTCCCTGCCATTCAATCAGCTCTGCAGGGCACAGCACCTGCCAGCCAGGTGCATCGGGCATGCTGATGGCAAGTGGAAGAGAGACTATGTAATTCTAGCTAGGAGGAGAATTAAATACCAGTCTGCTTTGCCTTAAGACAGGAACAGCGTTTCCTAGTTATTAAATGTTTAACACAATGACCCAAGTGTTTTCACCATACTTCTTGAATGTGACAGATGATTACGGGATCAAAATGACTGAAAAAGTAGATTCAGAAGAAATTAAACCATGTCCCTGAAACAGGCATGCAGAAAGCTATTTTCAAATTAGGCATAGAAAACACTTTGAAAAATAGGTTAATCAACATTTTCAAAGGACTTCTGAAAACATGAGACTATTGGCCTATGTTGGTATGCCAATGTGGCCTGACAGGCTGCTTACAGCTTCAAAGGAACATCCGGACAGATGCGTGCAGCAGTAAGGATGAATGAAACACAGACTGCTTGCCTACTGGCAGTAGATACTGCACTGGGCAACTTTAAATGATTCTATGGATGCTGCAGACAACAGTTGTTATTCTCCTAGAGGGGAGAGCCATGTAAATAGAACGACATGCCTATGATCCCGATTAGCTGACTTTAAACTTTGAAGATCAAAAGCCTTCAGGGTATACTGCTGGGGAAGAAAGGACACTGAACTGCTTGACAGGTCGATGGGATGGGATACAGAGGAAGGATACTAGCTCGCTGAATAGCTAGCCGGGACCTTAACACCTTGGAGATGTTCCCCGCTTTCCTGTAGGACCTCAACCGTACCGCTGTGGCTGGACTCCCCTGAAGCGCAGACAGGTATCGCCTTTCCTTGGCAAGCGCGGGGAGAACGACTTGGGGGGAAGGTCTCGAAGTCCAGGGGTGAGAGGTGCATCCTGCGCTGGGGGCCGGGGACCCATGGCAGGCGGCGCGCAGGGAGCGCCCCACGCACGCGGTGG
>VZTF01002837.1:2528450-2654913 GCA_013397755.1 Cnemophilus loriae | reverse complement strand
CGGTGGGAGAGAAGTTTTGCCCCTCTGAATGCGGGACGCTTTATGGAAAGACCTTGCGGCGTAAGGAAATTTGGAGGCGCTGAGTGGTTTGCGCATTTGGGGTATTTGTAGTTGATTTTTAAAATTTTTTATTTAATTTTTATTTTTTCTAACGGTCCCGTCCTTTATAACTGGACAAGAGGAGGCCGGCACTGGGCGGCCGCCAGGCGCACGGCTCTGCGGCTCCGCAGTGGGCTCCGCGCCCTGCCCTGCCCCGCAGCCCGCCCTGCGCTGGGCCGCTGGCCTGGCTTGTCCCGCCGCACCTGCCCTGGCCTCTGTGCACCTCAGTTACACCAACGTGTGCACATGATAATGATGACTTTTTTTTTTTTCCGTGGCACTCTCTTCTTCCGTGCCTCCTCTTCATCCCCCCAACACGGTCATCGTGTATTGAAGTTACACTTGCTCCGAGTTTACTCCAGGATTGATGTCTTTGATGTTTCCCTTTGTCCTCACCGTTTCTGCTTTTCTTACAATTTCCTTTAAAATGGCTAAAAGAGAGTAGCAAAAGTGTATGTCAGAATAGGGGCGGTGGGGGGAGGGAAGAACAACACCTTTGTCCCGATTCAGTCAACTCACCAGTCAGATCACAACAAGCTGGTTTTTTTGTGACAAAGGCATTTGAAACAAAGGAGCCATTTTAGAAACTGAAAGAAATTTATTTTGTGGCTTGCATGCTTTAGTAAATCTAGGTTTTTATTCTTTTCTCTTCTGCTCCCCCCTTCCCCCTCCTCCACTCTCCGTTATTCTAATTTACCCTAAAATGAAATAGAATAGAAAAAATAGCATCTCTAAAATCCTGCATCATCCCTGTGCTCTACAACAAGCTTACTGATTGCCTTCTGTTTCAAACGTTTCATTGCGCATTTTTAAAGAATGTTATTTTGTACTGGTAGATCGATGAATAGTTGAATCAGTTGAGTGTGATAAGAACGCCTCATCTCCCCAGGAACAGAACAGCAAAAGCCTTATATGTAGTAATTTGGTAGGTGTTGCATACTTATATCTATTTAGCAAAGTGCAGGTTCAGATGAGACTTACTGATTCTTAGGAGAGCCTGCTTTTCTCTGACTGTCTTAAAAAATGTGGGCCACTGCGTTGCCAAACGGAACAGGTGGAGTTGCATCTAGAAATATCCTTTGACTTGTTCAGTTCTCATAATCTGAATATTGTTTTAAGCAATATTTCAACTAAAACTAATGCAAAACTACATTGCTGTAGCAAATGACTTATCATCAAGGCTAATAGAAGCTTGGAGACAGGAAGCCTATGATTTTCAGGAGTGAAGTCACGTGACAGCATCGGATGCTGTATGTATCACTCTAAACAGAAAACGGGCAGAAGAAAATTTCAGGGAAGCAGCAAACAATGGAAAAATCGTGCAACAGAATGCATTCATTAACTTTCCTACTGGTTCACTGATAGACAGTAAAACATGTTCTGCTAGTGTGAAAACCTACTATGGCTGAGCACATAACCAAAGTGTCTATGAATCCTTAGCCTGCTCAAGTTTTGAGACAGGGCTTTATTAACCGTGGGACAACATCACATTAGCTTCGTTGACATGTGGGAACCCAAGAATTTCCTGTGATCAAACATCTTCCTGTCACTCTTGACAGGGACTTGCAGCCCCCTGAGCTAAGCTATATTTAAGTGGTAAACTTCAGGGCTATGTTGCATTAAGTGGTTATTTTGTTATCTATCATCTTCCCTGCACAAACAGACTTGCTGCTGGCTGCAGGGAAAATGCTGTTGCACAAATGCTGGCAATATGTAGGGCTCCAGACTGCTGCTAGTATTTAAATAATCTTGTATTTTAAAGTTAAGCTGTGATCAGCTATAAACCAATTTAAACAAAAATTATGTTCAGTTGTACAGTCAGGGCATTATAACTATACAGAGCCAGGCAAGTTTTATTTTTCCCAAGGGGTCATTTGAAGTGTTAG
This sequence comes from Cnemophilus loriae, assembly GCA_013397755.1. NCBI lineage: Eukaryota > Metazoa > Chordata > Aves > Passeriformes > Corvidae > Cnemophilus > Cnemophilus loriae. The sequence goes on along the minus strand of VZTF01002837.1, from coordinate 2,652,928 downwards.
CAGAAAATTGCAAGAAGAACAAGCTTGGGTTGCCTGGAGATCAAATCTTGTTGGATTTAATGCCCTCTGGCTCATAAGACTACATTTTTTTCTTTTTTTATGAACATCTGCTCAGCCTTCTTGATTGGAAAGCTTCTTTCATTTGACATTCCTTTTAAATCCTTTGGTTGGTAATGCAGGGCAAAGGACTGCATGGAATATGTTACTCTTCTTGAATATAAGCTTTGGGAAGGAGGCCTGAAAAGTAAACTCTAGGGCAGGCCTTACTGGAATACTGAGAAGGAAGCCAGGTGGTGAGATTCCAAACAGGCAAGAAGGATAAAGTAAGGAAAAATAAAATGAAAAATGAGACTGATGTAAAGAGATATGGAGAATGTTTGTGGTAGTGCAGGACTGTGGCTATGGTTCAGGCTTAGCATCCTCAGCATCCATCTAACATGATACGGGCTCGGCCACCTAACTGAGCTCAAGTGCTGAGCTGTGCTGTACCGCAGGATTTGCCAAGCCTGAGCTGGAGGTGGAAATTTTGCTTGTTCCTGCCAAACAGTGGAAAGGGAAGTATGACAGCAGAAGCTGTGGGAGCAGCTTCTTGAGTTACTCCTTAGTGGTACGTGGGACTGCATGAGCACTCCTTTTCAAGGCAAAGCAAGCATTTTGGTGACGAACTGACCTGTCTGCCTTTGCCTTGAGACAAATTATGGATATGTTTACAGTAGTGATTTGGCTTGCATCCGGCTAAAGTATCTGACACATCCTCCAGAGACCTTCTCCGGTTGCCTTGCAGTCAGTGGTTCAGGTGTCAGAGCAGTCTGGCTGCAAGAGACCTGAGCTCTCCCATTGAAATTGCACCAGGACTTCTGCTTTGGGAGTGTTCCCATTCAGTTACTGAGCCTTGCGTGAAATATATTGGTTTCTTTAAAGTACCTCTCAGCTGTAGTGTAGTGAGCAGTTCTCATCCACTTTAGCATAAAACCAGTGAAGAGCCCCACATCAACTTCATTGGCTTCAAATGTTTCTGACAGTTTGTTCTGGAGTACAGTATCCTACTCCTCTGCAAAATGTGAGCAAACACTTCTCAGCTTTCTGTTACAGCTGAGAGCCCTTCGAGAAGATAGTTTCTAGCCCTCACAGCAGTTATAGTACCTGAGTGAAACGGAGCAATTTGGTATAGTGTTGTTGTTGTTACCTCATCCTAATCTATCTGCAGATCTGCAGGCTGAGCACTCCATTCTAGTTCAGACCAATATAGCCACAGACATCAAAAGGAGCCTGGGGAACAGAGAAATATAGGAGGTACAAAGACTGGAATTGAAAACAATTAACAATATAAGCAGGTGAAATTGCAACTTGTTAGAGCAAAGTTAGGAGGTGCAGTGGTCCTCAGGACTGTGTCTATAGGAAACTGTGTACCTGTGAGTTCCCTCTCTGGTGGGAAATTACTTCGCAGCCATTTTTAGTCTAAATATAGATGTCTACACTAATGTTTTTGAAGCAAATCTCCCAGCTTTTGTTCTTCACCTGCCTTGTGGACTAGTTCTGGAGCACCTGCAAATAAATAGGTGAAAATATTTTGGGAGCACACCAAATGCAACCTGGCATTCAGCCCCAGGGACCCAGTTGGAGCTACTCCAGCATCTACATAGGGTGTTTTGTTTAAAAACAAACTGCCTTTCCCCATCCTATGCAGTTTAAATTTCAAGTGCTTGGCAGCAGCATTTCTGTTGGTCTGTGTTCTGCGCTGATGTAGCTGTAGCTTCTGCGGTAGCTATGTATTTTGCTTTTCCAGGGAAGGATACTCAGGTAAATTAAGGGACAAGACCAAGTCTAAAAGAATTAGTTATACAAAATCCTGTCTCCACAGCTCTGTGCATCATCTTGCTACTTTGGTTAACAAATGCCTTCTTATGATGCATAAGGAGGAAAGGCAGTTTCTGCAAAGAAGGCTTGTTTAAGACTGTGTACAGTTGTCTATCAATTTCACAGAGATAGGTGTTATTCCTTTATATATATGTATATACCATCTGCCATTTAAGCCCGCATTGTATGCCTGTGCCCATGTCTGTGTCTGCCAAAAGTGAATCAGTAAGTTTCCTAGGACCTCAAAACGGATACTATTGGGAATTTCTCAGTTGAGCAAGGGCTTCTGTGGCTAGTCACAGATTGCATTAATAATGAACAGAAGTTTTCCAATTATTTTTCTTTCTTCTTTCTTTTTTTAGTAGTCTTATTATTATATTTGAAAAGTAAAATTAAATCCCTACCTTTCATTGTCTCCCAGGATGACTTGGGTATTGAGACTTGTCTATGGCGTAGCAACAAATTGTCACTACACTGATAATTACTTGCCCAGTCGTGTGAGTGTGTAGGTGATACAAATCAGGCCCCTTAGTACAAAGCTGTCCTGTGGTCATGGAAACTATAGTCCTGTTCTGGTAGGCAGTTATAAGAGCAAGTCTCTTATTCCTTCTCCCACTCTGCTCTCACAAAGCCATATCCATATCAACATTGGCTTGGATGTGTGCCATCAAACAGGTTGTTCCTCTGAAACACTAAAATCAATGTAGGGTTTGTTAATTTTGGGCTTGCTAGGCCCTCACGCTGTCAGTTTTAAAGCAGCCTGAGAAGAACAGATGGGTTGAAGGAGGAAAAAAGGAGTTCTTGCTGAACCGAGTGAGAAAGGGAAAGAAATTGTGATGCTCCCAGAAGATGACATGGAAGACAGGGCATAACATAAGTACAGATTAGGAAAAGGCCACGCAACCTACTCCCAGCTTTTTCAAGTAGGACTACAACAATATCTCCAATGGTCTGAGATGGTCATGTTCTCCTTTGAATCTCGTTTGTGCTGACCAACATGTGCTATGTTGTACAGGTTACTATCTCAAGGATAAGATCAGTTCATATTACTGAATTATTATATGTGTATCTGCTGCAAGGGTTCTGGAAACTTCTTTAATTTATTTCCTTTTAGAAGTTTTTCTATCACTTTACACATATGAGGTAAAGAGTAAGACTATAAAAATACAAGTATGCCCACTTTTCTAAGTAGAAAGAGACACAGAAGGAAGAAGACTTTCAGTGTTGCACTGTGTTAAGAATAAATGCTTTATGGCAATCCTGTCAATCATGCTGTCCTAGTCTGTATTCCTCTTGGCTCCACTTTGTTCCTCTTCCCTGTTGGTAATGTTGTTGCAGGAACAGTTTTCAATAGTCTTCATGTTTCTTCTTTCTCTTTTCTTCCCACATCATCTTCTCCCCTCTTTCCAGTTTTCTACTTCAAATCTTTGCCAGCATCCTTTTCTGTCTGAAACTGGGCACCTAAAAGAAAGTAATGGTCTGGTTGAACCAAGCAGGAAGCGGCAGAGGGAAGAAGAGCACCCCAGCTCGTTGCACTTCCCTTGTCATTCACTTTTATTTCCTACTTGGTTGAGAAAATACCACATAAGAATGGTTCCTACGCCATGCTTGAAAACGTGTTTCATAAGTCTTGCTTAACAGCTGGTGTAAGTTTGTTGATCTTCAAACATTCTTTCCATCTTTACCTTTTGCAGATCTTCATCACCTCTTCCTCTTACTTTGTCGTGTTAGTGTGGCATTTGTGTTGCTGTATCCCTCATTTTTATAAATGTCCCTGTCTCCAAACTCCATCATAGCTTTGTTTCTCCACTGCTTATAGAAGCAGTGTTTGACTTTGATGCTACTTGGAGGTATCTTAAGCTACAGAAAGGTGAATGGAGTCTTAGTGCACTCATTTTTACAGTTGTTCACAGCTCTTGTTAATAGAAATAAAAATTTGGTAAGATACCTGTGACTCTTCCAAGTTGAACTGATAGTGGTTGGTACATAGGCCTGTCTGGATAACAGATTCGGATAGATGCCCTAGAGTGGTTTTTTGGTTGGTTTTTTTTTTTTCATTTTGGTTTTTTTTTTTAACTGTGTTGCCGTTCAAAATTCTTCCCTAAAGAAGGCCTTAAACCTGGTTCAACCAGAGCATGGAGTTTGCAATATGTATTAGAGTAACTTTAGAAAAGTTTCTAGTTTCAATGATAAAATAGATGATTTCTTCCACTTTTCCTCACTTCAGACATTGGTAAAACCAGAGCGATCTACCCTGTACATCCTTCTGGGCAGCAAATGCATAACCAGAGCTTCCAACAAGGTCGTGTACTTGGAGTTGTCCTGATTTCCTACCCCCTGGGATGCAGAACATCTCACTGAGCAGCAACCAGGAGATTAAATTGTAGGCCATGAAGTTTGCAAAATAACTGCAGTGGGATTTTAGATCCTCCTGTCTGCTGAATAAGTTTGTTCCTCTTTTATTGTGGTCCCTCTGCCGGCTGCAGGACCACAGGCAGCAAACAGCTGGTGCATAACACTTCCTATTGGATGCTTATGGTTTCACAAGTGTGGTGCTTCATGACATCATCTAAGTGGCTTACTGCATGAGAGGTCATCATTCTTGAATCCTGACTTAGTAAAATTGCAGAAGGAAATGGAGAAACTCTCAGGGATCCTGCTTGCTCTACTCTTGCATGTCTGTGTCTCAGAGCTCTGTGGAAAAGTTGTCACTTCCATGCCAAAGTAATCTGGTGAAATGATGGGAAAATGGCACCACATGGAAGAATTTTCTGTTAGATCAGTATGAATTGTGTCTGATCTTCAGCAGATTCCTGGGTAAATAAATTGATTTATGCTCCTCCAGCTTGAAAGCTGAGTTTGGCTTTTGTCCTGACACCTCTGGTATCCTTGTCTTAACTTTTTGTGCGGGAAGGGTCAGTTAACAAGCTAAACCTCAGTCCTTAGTTTTACATGCTTTCAGGCTGATACTTGGTGTGAGGTTACATTAATCTGATGGCTGAGTTAACTCTGCTTGGTCCAAGCAAATATAACAGATGTTGGAAAGGTAGGAGAACAGATAGAACGAGAATGTCTGGTGTAAATCTATTGACACTGCAGATCTGTGTGTAACCTGTTGATAGGATGACGTTTCTTCCCCACAAACTACTGTTTGTTAGGAATTGATAGGGCTCTAAAGCAAATCTAGACTTCAGTTAATTTTAGTGGCAAGGGAATACTTCATCTTTGCATTTTAACTTATACCCTCCACTCATCTCTAGGCAATGGAGTAGAAACCAAGAAGGGAGGGAGAGCAAAAGCATATCATTCATTCACTTACAGAAATAGTAAGTTTGGGGTTTTTTCCATGAAACTTCTGCAGTAATGTGTCTGGGAGGTGGCCAGGCAGCCTGTTTGGATTTTATGCATCTAGCCTTGTAGGATTTATTCGAAACTTGAAGGATTTTTGCTACAAAGCGTGATGTTTTATTTAGAACACGCTTCCTTGCAAAACAAGCTGTTGTACAGTGTGTCTGGAAACAGAGCAAGTGGGCCAGAAACATTCCACTGCAAACCGTGTAGACACATGTGATGAAGCTGCTGTTCTCCTGGGTGAACTCATCAGTGGTCAAATGAAAGTCCATGAGAAGTGACTAAAACTCATGCCTTTTTATAATGTATGAAGGAGGGGAGCAGAGGAAGTTGCTGTACATTGAAGACTGTTTTCAAGCATGAGAACTTCATTTTTAGCTGGTATGTCATTTACTCATTACTCCCCTTCTGGATAAAATGCACTTTCCTCAATATGTAAAGTGAGCTTGTTAAGGATGGACACACTATAAACAGAGACAAGACTTGGATACTCTAATTCCTGTTGAATTTAGGCATCTGATTACATTTCTAGAAGTTTACGGTATTCTAGGTTGTGGAGAGCTTCCTCTATTTTTTACCTTTGTATTTATTATTAGAAATAGACTTATTATTAGAAATAGAATTATTAGTACCCAGCAAAGTCTTCACTAGTGACCTGAAGTGACTTTGTATAGTTCTGTCCTCTACATCTTTCAACATTGTAATACAGCAGAGCTAATAGAAATTGGAAAAAGTAGATTATTGTCACAGTTCTACATGCAAAGTGTGTCTGTATGCATGAACATTTCCTTTGTTGGATTTCTGGGATTTAGTTTGCTTTGAACAGTCACGTAGAGAACGACAGCCTTTTTCTTTTCAAGGGCAGAGATCTACAATGAAAGGTGGAGATGCTTCTGCGATGCTGAGTTTTGGTTTGATGTTAATCTTCATCAAACTGTGGGTTATCACTGAGCCAAAATCTGCAGAGGAATTACAGAATGTAGGCTGAATTGAGTGGTGTTAGAGGTAACTTGTCATGTGAGATTTGACAAGTAAGTTTTCTTGAACCCAAATACAGTCCTATGTGACTGTCTCTGACAAGAATTGTAAGACCCCCTTGGATCCTTCCTTATATTGGTAATGCTTTAAAGAGGCAGTAATGGACTGAAATGTTAAGTTAGAACTACAAAATTAGAGGCTTTCAAAACAGTCTTCTGTAGCTTGAGAGAAGCTGGGGATTTTGTGCTCTCTGACTTCCCAACTCTGCTGTGATTTTAACCATTTATTCAGGGCTCTTTTTATTTTCATTGCTTAATTGTGTGGTATGTGCTTATGCTCACAGGACACAAATTCAGTTAAATTTTACTTCATATCTAGCCTTGCCCTTACTCTCCTAGTGAAATACAGAAGGGTAAAATGTCAGTGTGTGATGGAGATTAGAAGTGGAAAAACCTTATTACCTGTGACAGTGTGACTGAAGTCAAGTCTTGCTTATTCGTGTCATCAATCAAGTGTGACATTTTGTTCCAAGATTTTCTTCTAAAGAATGCTGGACATTGAATACAGCCTCATCTTGGGCACATGGAAATGAAAATACCCTTCTGTACTGAGATGGGAAACTGAGCTCACACAAAACAGGCATCCACTGTTGATCTCCAAGGTGCATCTTGCCATTGGCTGCATCCATTGGAGTCAGTCAAAGCCACTTTGAGCTAACACAAAACTTTTGAACTGCATGGAACAGGTGACCTGTTCTTGAGAGCTTTTCTGGCAATAGAGCTGTTTCCCAGGATGTCCTCTGTGTTGGAGAGGTCTGAGTAGTGTTGTTGCTATAGCATTCAAAGACCGATAAATGATTATGCTGTAATTGAGACAAAGATCCTCTGTTTTTACTAGTTTGTTTAATACACTTGAAGTGATTTTTATGCCACCTTTGGGCATGGATGCAAGATGGAAGATGCAAGTAGGTATGTGTCTATTCCATGGGATAGCTGGATAAACAATACTTGCTTAGAATTAGAATGGCTTACCAAACTGTGGTCCTACAGTTGCTGGGGTTTTAGTTGTATTTGGGGTTTCTGTGTGTTGTGTGTTTGTTATTGGCATGACTCTTGTAGACTCTCATTCTTGAACTGTAGGACCATAATATAACTTGTTTATGGTCAAATTTCATGGAGGAGGCTTTTGGTGGGAGTGGTGGGAAGAGATGAGAGAAGGAATTATTTTGTTCCATCCTAAAGCTAGGCTTGTTTCTTGGGAAACATTGCAAAGTATATAGGAATTTATTGAGAAGTGGGTAGCTCTTAAACTGATAAAATAGCAGGGACTTGGGCACCCTGTCAGTTGTATCTTTATAGCACTACAGTACTAAGAGTATTGGGTATAACACAGAATATTTGAGATCGCCCCGAGTGACTGTGGGGGAAGCAGAGAATCAAAGGCGGGAAGGGACCTCAGACTATGTCTGACCCAACCTCCTGCACACAGCAGGGTCAGTTTTGAGGTCAGGCTTCTCAGGGCTTCGTTCGGTTGGGGCTTGAAACCTCAAAGTGTCTCTGAGCAACCTGTGCCACTGCCTGACTGTCCTCTTGGGAAAAAAATTTTGCCTCGTATCCAGGCTGAACCTCTCCTGTTTAAGTTTTTGCCTGTTGTTTTTCCCCTTCCTGTCCTGCACTGTAAGTCCATCTCTTGACTTTTCAATGACATCCCCATAGGCACTGGAGGTGCTGTTATGTCCCTTCAAAGCTGTCCCTGCCTGGAGCTGAACAAGCTCGTCTCCCCCAGCCCCACCCCCATCGTGTCAGTGGCCTTTGCTTAACTCTCTTCAATTTATTAGTGTCTTTTGTGTATTGCTGGGGCCCCAAACTAGGCAGTGTCTAAATATGGCCCAGAGTGCTGAGTAGAGGAAGATAATCTCTTCCCTCAATCTACTTACTGGCTCTGCTTGTGTTCATGCAGCCCAGAGTGCTGTTGTCTGTCTTTGCATCCTGCTGGCTTCCAGCCAGCTTGCTATCCACCAGGACCTCAAGGGACATTTCATAATGTATATCAACTATTCTTCCCCTTTCCAATTCTAGTTATCTAAGATGGGTGTTTGAGATACAGAAGCACTAACATTCCCATCAGCAAAAGAAAAAGGAATTTACAGTAGCAAAACATTTTTGGTGACATAAGACTCAAGCCTATTGTCCCACAGAAATAAATAAATGTAGGCTTTTGAGGTGAATGAAGAGTAGATGCCAACTCAGGATAGCACTGGAAAGAAAAGTGGCAACCTGAAATCAACATCATGGTGGTGGCATTCAGAAGAACGTACTTTAAAACTGTAACAACTACACTTAAAAATAAATTACGTGTTTTGGATTTTTTTTTTTTTTGGTAATCTAATGATCCACATAAACAAAGTATTATATCCATGCTGCTCACATTAATGCTTCTGATTTTTTTTTTTTTTCTTCAGCACACCTATTCTTTTTTTATAATTGGAAAATACATTTAAAAGTATTTGCAATATACCAGGCTGCAAATACCCATTAGCTTGCAAAACAGAGTTTGTGAAGGAAACTACCTTGGGTTTATATTTTACTCTGAAAGTATGGTGATTTATATTAAATAACACAACTTTTCCCCACAGCTGTATGTGCAGCTTTATTGAAGACAAACAAAGCAAACCCTCAGCTTTAAAGATAAAGAGGTGACGTTTAAGGCTTACTCTTGATTTCTTTAAGCCTTCAGCAATGGTTAACCTTTCAGATTGATGCATGTTTTGCTATACTACTAAAAACATCATAGAGTCACAAGAAATTCAAATAGTTGATGTTTATTTAAGGAAAGCTTCCTTTATATTTTGAGACAGATCTTGCAATAGTTTTGCTGTTGTATGTGATTATAGTAGTACTGCTTTGCTTACAAGAAAAGCTGTGGTTAGTTTTAGGATGGGAAACTGGTGTCTAGTTTAAAATAAACTAGATGAGACAATTGGCGATAAATGGGTACGTGGGTGTGTTGTTGGAGGGAGTAGGAAGCTGCTTTGTGGAAGTGATGTGGTATGGGATAAAATTCTGCAAGCTGAGAACGTGAGCGTATGGGAAATCCAAACGTCATCCTCACCCCATCATTCTCAATGTAGAGCCGTAGAACATGAAAGAGTCTCTTCATGTCAAAGAGCAAACTTCAAACATTGAGTCTAGAGGCTTTCTGTAGTTGTAGGTTCAAGCTACTTCTAGGGAGTTAAGGGAAGATTGCTAACACAGTCAAATCTGCTTGTCTTTACACTTATTTCAGCTGCATGACTTAAAATCAGGAAAGGCTGAAAAACCAACTACAGAAGAAGAGAAGTATCTTGAGGGTTCCTTAGTTAGAAAATGTGTGTATAGCATGAAGCTGGAACATTTTCTTAAGCTGTAAAAAACCTCACAGCTACAAGTTCACGTGAGTTAAACCATGTAAAAGGACAAACTCAGGCTCTGAGCAGTGGGTGGATGCTGTGGCCGACTGCCTGCTCCCCAGCACCTGCTGGCTCTGGGTGTCCTGCTGTCGAGTCTTCAGAATTTTGTATTTCAGTCTCTCCAAATCCATAACTGCTGTCAACTTCTCAACTTAATTGTATAATTGTTGTGCCCTTTCTTTCAACAAACTCATAAACATTTATTAACAAGATTATCACTTGTAGATGAGAATCTTTTTCTCATATGTCTTTCTTTCCTACAAGTGCACCTTGAAAGCCTTCCTGATCTGCAGACATCCAACTTGCTGAGGAAGGTCTTTCGTAAAGAAAACAGGAGGCTGGAAGTCAAGTCCTTCTCCCTGAATAAAAATGAGTATGTAGCTTTTTGGTTTGGGTTGGTTTTTTTATAAGCACGCCTAATGGCAAATGAGTTTTTGGGTAAATTCTGAATTGTTGATAGAACATATCGTCCTAAGCTAGGGCTGTTCTTCCTGTTCACTGAAAGGCTGTAACAACCTCACTGGAAGTAAAGTTTCACTTATGAGAAATCTATTACATTTTGAGATAAAAAGAGATTGGCAGAAATTAGGTCTTCTGGCTCTATAGGTTTATGTATAGTTGAATTCAGCTGTAAATTGTGGTAACAATCTTTTCAAAGAGTTTAAATACTGTTTTCTTCACAGAAAATCTTTACAGAACTCCTCTAGAGGATCACTTACGGAGGTATATGGAAATAGAGAATGCTGGCCTCCAGTCCTACTTGTTTAAAGATGACTGTAAATTCTCACCTGATTCAGCTTCTCAGTCTGCCCTGGATGTAAATAGCTTAATGCCATCTGTATGTATGTGTTCACAGAAGTGGATTGTTGCAAGAACCGCAGAGCATGGTGTTGATTTCTATCCCTGCACTTAGCAGATGACAGCATTTAGAAAGGCTGTCTGCCACACACAAAAATTAAACTTTTTACCTTATGAACCAAGACAGCAGCATAGATTCCCTGTACTTTTGTTTGAGCTTGAAGTCTTGCCTCTAGATTTTGAAGCCCTCTTGTTGATAGAGTCAGGTGGAATTTGATTGCTTTGTGTCCCTATGGAGGAAACTGCTTTTGAGGCCACGGCCATCCTATGGACCCGGTTATTAGCTGGGACTGTACTGTAGGGAACTGGCTGTTGAACTTTCAGGGTGAACTCTTTCTCTCCAAGCTGAAGGGCTTTGATATTGACTTCTATGGCATCAGGTCTTCAGCTGTAAAGTTTCTTTCTGTAGACTTTGCCACACACATTTTAATTAAAAGAGAGAAAACAAGGAAAATTTATTCTTGTAATTTCAAGTGTGGGCTTTTAAAGAGATCCAAAATAGGCACTTTTAACTACTCATCATGCTTGTTGTCTCACTTAGTTTTTCTTTTTTTTTTTTTTTATCAACTCCCTTCCCTTCAGTTTAGCTTTCTGCGTAGAATACAAGGCTCTCTGAACAGCTACAGTGATGCTCTAATTTTTAATGAGCATTCAAAACAAATTTGTAATTTATAATTGGCTGTAGCTGGTAACTATTCTTGAAGAGGTAGTATCTCGAAGTTCCTACCATGCCATGCTTGTATGAGCCATTTCTGGAGTTGGGGCAAGTAGAACTTCTCTTCCCTTTAAAGCAGTAATAACGAAGCAGCATAATTTTCAGCAAGGACCTTGGTCAGAATCAAAAAGGAGCTGATCTCAGAGGCTGAGACTAGCATGCACTTTTAGAGGGGGTTGATTTGACAGCTTCTGGCACTTCTGGTGTGTTGCTTACACTGATGCTCTTATGGGTCAAATTTTGTGGTGGAGCTTCCTTTGTTCAAGTTGATGTTAAAACACTGAGACTCAACTGTGAGAATCTTTCACAAACTGTATCTTTTAAACAGCAGATTATTAGACTGGAGAAGGGGAGCAGGTTACATCCCCTCCAGTTTTTGCCTATCTCCTGTGCTCGCTGCCATAGAAGACCTATCAAAAACTGTAGCAGGAAGTGTTTGGAGCCTGCCTCTTGTGTTCTTTAATGAACCAGAGTTAGCATCTCTCTGCCCTTGCAAGCAGGTGTCACTGCAGCCAGCACCAATTACAGCTGTATTGAGGGGACAGCAACATGATTTAGCCAGTCAAAAACAATATAAATGAAGGAAGCTTTCACAGTTCAGGGATTATGTATTTTTAGCAAGCTGTATGTGATGTAATCCAACAAGATAGCTGAATTTTTCTGAGCTTAAATGCTTGTTCTGATCCTGTCAGCAGGCAATAGCACAATATAAAACTTGCAAGTTACAAACAGGAAAGAATATGAGAACATGGTAGGGCAAGGAGATTTTTATCCCAACAGTGCTAATAGGTCCTGCAGAAGAAAATAGGTTTCAGGTTCTCTAGATTTATAAATTTGTGACAAAAGAGGTCAGATTTCTTAAGGCCTTCAGCACTTTGCAGCATGCAGTGCTAAGGAAAAATGAGTTCTTAAATGATTTCTTAACAACAGAACTTTCATTCAGGCCTTTGTGTGTGGTTTGTACCAGTACAGAGCTTGAAAGCATGGTCTTGTTCCTTTTAAGTGTTGGATTAAGTTGTCCCAATAGCAGGCATATGTAGCAGTGTCTCATTTTCTGGCAGCAAGTAAAAATGTTTTACTGCCTTTTACAGGACATGGAGTACAGTAATTTGAGAAATCTCTATCTTTTAGTCAAATATCACTTATATGTGAATACTTAATTTTAGAAACTTAAAGTAAAGACGTAGTGACTGAGGAGAGTCTACAGCACACAGGCAGGGTTATATTTATGAAGTTTCTTCATGAATTCTTCCTGTCCTCCTCTGCTGGAACTGTCTGGTAATCGTAATGAACATTTACCATAGGACACCAGATCACAGAACCAATGGGCAGCCTGGTCAACTGTATATTAAGGACTCTGAATTCAAGAAGTGTTTGGGCAATGCTCTCAGGCATGTGGTGTGACTGTTGGGGTGTCCTGCACAGGGCCAGGAGTTGGACCCAATGATCCTTGCTGGAACCTTCCAGCTCAGCATATTTTTAGTATTCTATAATATGTGTCATGCAAATTATGGTGAAGAGAGGACTTCTAACAGCAGAGTGAACTGAATGTGTCTTGAAGCTGCCGCCTGGGAGCTGCTGTGAACCAGACAGGTGTTTGAAGAATATAAGAAGCGTTTGAAAATGTCTAGATACTTCCTCAAGCTTTCTTACTTATTTCTGTATTCTCATTCAAGTTTTTTACTTCTCTGAAAAGAAACATGGGTAGTATAGTCTGGTCAAAGTGTGTGCTCAGGCTGAAGTGTGAACACCTTATGATTTTTGATTTTGTTTTCATTGACATGAGATTTTTTTCTTAACATATTTCCCTTACATTTCCATACATGTTTGTTTCAAGACAAATTTTAAAATACTGAAGTATCCCCTTTTTTTTCTATCAGTAAATAAATCTCAATTCTATTTCTACAGCACTAATATCGCCTGTGAGGAAGAGGTCATCAGTGATCAATATATTACGGCTCTAGCAGCACAAACCAAACCATCACCATGAAACACTTCCTGAGGTAACTGTTCCGCATTTTCTCAAAAGTGTTGAATTATTCTAATTACTTTTATACCGCAGTGAGCTAAGTGGTTTAGCTGTTACAAGTATTACAGATTGTGTAAACTAGTTTATACTAGACTGCTTTCTGTTCACCTAGATTTCACTATTTAATTAAAGCTATTTTAATTTAAATTTTCCTTTGCAGTTCTTTATAGAAGCAAAGAATGTGGGAATTGTCTTATGGGATTGAAGCAGTGATGTATCAAATCAGTAGTGCCTGATATGTCAGGGGAAAACAGAAGAAAGAGTAACATAGAACAGTGCTTGAAAAACATTGGGTTTTTTCCTTCCTGCTCTTGTCCACTGTCTGGATTTTTGGAGTGTTGCTTGTGAAAGCAGAGATGCTTGCTGAAGATGTGCAAGTGGTTTTGAAGCTGATCATGCTCAGTTTCCAGGAGAAATGTCAATTACTTGCTCCTACATATGACTTGCTGTTGTTTCTCTATAAACCACGTATAGAATGGGGGACTTGCAGACAGTAGATGTAGGTGCAGAAAGCCCATGTTGTATTTGTTCTGTAGTTGGTGGAGGGAGTTGAGCACTTCTCAAAACTAATACAGATCAAGAGCTCAATTTGTGTATAAATCAAAGAAATCATATTCTGTCTGTATGGGAGGAACCTTTTCAAGAGGACTAAAACATATGCTTCTGTGTAGAGCATCTGTCACTATATTTTTCTCCCTTTTTAGGCTGTTTATAGCAAAGAATCTTACACGCTATGGATATCAGCATCACTACCTCTAGGCTGATCATCTGTAATGATTTTGCTGCCAAGACAGACATGGCTTAAGCATTTCTGTGGAGTGTTTGGGCCAACTTCCTCATGTATCTTGAAGCAGCTGCAAAAGGACTCTGTAAGCAGGACATAGACAGACCAAACGTGTAAAGCACCTATTTGTTTGCTAACATCCACAAAACACAGCCAAGGCTGAATTAAGCCTCAATTTAAACATTAGTGTGCTCTCCACCTGATAGGCACCAGCCAGGAGGGAAAGAACTGACCCTTGTAGCTCTGTGCCCCAGGTCCTGGGTGGTCCCAAGTCTTCCACCAATTTCATTGATACTGGTCCAGTGACCTGAAAGTTCACAACTAGCCTGACTAGCATCCCTGCACTGCTTTTTCCCTTTACAATTTTGTAACACCTCATGTCAGAGCCTTTCTTCTGGAATCCTGCTAATTATTTCCTTCTCAACAGTCCTGCCTCTATAATTTTTACCTTTTTTCTCTATATAGACTTATTCAGCAGCCTGACCCAAGGTCACAAATTGATGCCATATGGGATTTGGTTCATGAGTCCTTCATAAAGTGGACTCTACCATCCTGTGAGAGGGGTGGGAGCCTCCAGCTGGGATCACAGAGGGTGTTACAGCTTGCCCCCATAATGGTCTGGTGTTTTCTGAACATAAAATAATTTTGCTCCCTCCTGATGGAGAAGCTGAGCTGCTGACAACTTTTAAGCTGCCAGCTCTCTTCCTGTTAAACTACCTGTTCTGCTCACCTTTAGCTCTCCTGGCCCCTTGATGATTTGGGAGAAATGCTGGAGAAAGAGTGCTGTTTTGACTATATGGGTTCCTGAGGCTATCATGGAGAAACTACCTTCTACTTCTCTTCATGTTATTCCTGAAGTCAGTGAATCCTAAAAGATTTGACAAGTCTTGGTAGTGCTAGATTCTCTTAAATAGTCAAGGTAGATGTTCTGAAAAACAGTTGCTTATCTAAACAGGACAGTCTAGGACTTTGTTATAGAAAGTCCAGTATTCCAAGTGCTGAACAGAAAGTTGGATTAAGGGATGGGGGGAGAGGAGAGTACAGAGCACCAAAAATATGAACACAGTGTTGAAATAGGAAAGCTATTTCTGTTTACTTACAAGTGTCTGGATTTTCTTATGTTAATCCTTTGACATGAACTGATAAGAGCACTATCCTCCCCATATTTTGTAAATATAGAAGAAAGCCAGAGAGATTAAGAAGTAAAAATCCTCCAAGAAAAGCACTTACTGGGGATAATGAGTTCTGCTCTATGTGTTGCAACCTGCTGTTTCAGGTTTGTGTGATGAGGAATAAGGCAGTGAAGTGGAACTGCAAGGACATACATGTGCAAGACAAGGATATTAAGCCTTCCAGCTTGGAAAGCAGTTGGAAAATAAGTTAATGTATATTGTGTCCCCATGTTTGCCTGTTACCAGTAGCAGCACCACCTGGGAGCTTAAATCATCCTTAACTGTTTGTGAAAATCAAATGCAGGGCTGAAATGTGGAATTCTGATGGCAAGGACTGCTCAGTGGCACAGTGTTTTCCTTGTTGCACAATGTGGAACAGACACCAGAATAGCTGATGCTGGTGGCATAGATTATCTCTGTGTTTAAAACCAATGAGTTAAGTCTGCACAAACTGCAAGTCATTTTGTTGATTGCAGCATGGAAAATGCCGTAAAGCAGATGTCGAGAGGAGCAGGACTTTCATCTCTGAAGTTACGATAACCTTGATTTTGCTTTCTAAGTAGTGACAGTACTTTACCTGTAGGAACTTCATGCAGCAGATATTCACCTGGAGACCCAAGGAGAACTTTGAAGAGTGGATTTCAAATCCAGCTTGTTCTAAGTGTTTAGTGAGGTTGAAAGATAGCTCTGGAAATCATGAAGTCCTATCCCATTGCTCAAAGCAGGGTCAGCCATAGCAGGTTGCTCAGGGCTGCATCCAGATGCATTTTGAGCACCTCTAAGGATGGAGATTCTGCAGCCTCCCTGAAAAACCTGTTGCATTTCTTTAGAATCATAGAATTCCTTGGGTTGGAAAAGACTTTTAAGATCATTCAATCCAACTATTAACTCTGCACAGTCAAGTATACCACTAAACTATGCCACCTGAACGCCACATCTATGTTTCCTTTAAATGTCTCCAGGGATGGCAATTTCACCACTTCCCTGGGCAGCCTGTTCCAATGCTTGACAATTCTTTTTGTGAAGAAATTTTTAATAATTTTCAATCTAAACCTTCCCTGTCACAACATGAAGCTGTTTTCTCTTGTGTTGGGAGAAGAGAACAACTTCAACCTTGCTACATCCTCATTTCAGGTGGTTATAGAGAGAGATGAGTTTCCCCTGCTGAGTTTCTTTTCTCTAGGCTAAATACCCCCAGCTCCCTCAGCTGCTCCTCACAGGACTTGTGCTCCAGACCCTTCCCCAGCTCCGTTGCCCTTCTCTGGACACACTCCAGCTCCTCAATGTCTTTCTTGCAGTGAGGGGCCCAGAACTGAACACAGGATTCGAGGTGTGGCCTCACCAGTGCTGAGTACAGGGGGACGGTCACTGCCCTGGTCCTGCTGGCCACACCATTGCTGATCCAGGCCAGGATGCCATTGGCCTTCTTGGCCACCTGGGCACACACTGGATCATGTTCAGCTGCTGTTGACCAGCACTCCCAGGTCATTTTTCACTGGGCAGCTTCCCTGCCACTCTTCCCCGCCACTCTTCCCCAAGCCTGGAGCGCTGCCTGGGGTTGTTGTGACCCCAGTGCAGGACCTGGCACTTGGCCTTGTTGAACCTCATACAATTGGCCCTGGCCCTTTGATCCAGCCTGCCCAGATCCCTCTGCAGGGCCTTCCTACCTCTAGTAGATCATCACTCCTACCCAACTTGGTTGAAGACTCTGTCTATTAGTTGCAGTAACTCTAAATCCCTGAATTTAGACTCTTACGTTCATATTTCCAATTCAAGGCAATGTCCAAATGAAAATAGCTGGTTTAGGTTCTTTTCTTTTTCAGCTTGCTTTGATATGAATTATTTCTGATATCTGAAATATTACTTATGAAAAAATTAAACTGTTCCTCAGTTAAATACCTAATCTTTCAGGGCTTTCTCTTTCTGTTGTAAAGGGGTTCTGAGGAGTCTGTCAGCAACACTTCTACTTTGACTGTAATTTATCTTAAACATCTGAAATAGTAACAACTTGGAGAACCAACTATAGTAGACACTTAGGGTTTTTTCAGTAAATCCTAGAAATTTGACATCTTCTCTTGATCTACTGCAAAGCAGTCTGTAAGCACTAGCAGATTTTAAGTGTACTGGAGTCATATCAGATAAAATGAAAATCAAATCAGCAAACAGCAAGAGCAGTGAATGTGTGGAAAGCTGCTGTTAAAAACTATTCTTATGTCTTCTCTAGTTGCCACGGTGAATTGCTCCCATCTCTAAATGGGAAGACAAGGTGGATTTCAGTTGTCAAGTCTGCAAAGGCACAGAATGAAAGCAATTTCATGTGTTTTAAAAGAGGCAATAGAAGGTCTGCGTATGGCAGAAATGGTGGTTGGTACCTCACTTCTTGGTTGACCTTGTATACACACTGTAAATTATGCACATAAACCAGAGATAGTCAAGTTAATGAGCCCCTAACAGGGTTGTATCCCTTGCTTACTCATCAATTTGGACAGCTTATCAGCCATGACTAGTGTATCCTTGACTTCTCAAACCGTAATTAGAATTCTCAGAAAGGAAATACTGGTGTGTAATGCACTCTTTTCTGAGATGAGTATGTCCTTCAGGAAAAATAGTTGTGTAAGAATCTTCAGTATCCATAGGACCTAAAACAGGAAAGGAAATGATGTCTAAGTGTGCTCAGTGACTTTTATTTCATTCTTTTAAACTAGTGGGTTTGGGGGTGTGGGGTTTTTTGTTTTGGTTTAGGGTTGGGTTTTGTGTTCGTTTTGTGTTTGGGGCTTTTTTGGTAGGGCTGGGCATTTTGGCTAGTTTTGGGTTTTTTTCTGTTTTAGGGGTTTTCTTGCTTTTCCCCCAGTTTTAAGTCCAGTAACTAGCATTGAGTATCTAGATGAAGTTTTCATTTTACCCAGAGTACCTATGTTTGTTACTAGCTCTGAAAATACTAAGGTTCTGAAATTACTGAGGGAGAGAATAAGCACCTTCTATTTTATTAGTTTCAGAAATGTTGCAATGTAATTAATCTCTACTTCCCTTCAGGAAGTATTCATGTTGCATTATACATACATCTTGCTATTTAGGTGAACAGATTGCACAGGAAAGAGCTTCAACAGAAACATTAGGCAACTTTGGAAAGTTTTGCTGAGTTTTGCTTCTGACAGTTTATCATGGAGAAGGCTATGCTTATCCTCTAGAGCCAGTAACCTTTAAATAAAAAGCCAGATTTCATGAAAATGTGATGTCATACTGTCATTAGAGAGAGACGTAAATTCTAATAGCCATCGCATGTGCCTTTTTCATCACACTGTCCCAGCATCAGCTGGGCTAGTCGAGGGCAAACCTGGAAATCCCTTTTTGAAAACCACTTACTTCCTTCCCTTTGCAGTGTTGGGGTGTGAAACAACATGCTCAGTGCTGTCTGCTGGTTGCTGCCATGTGCCTCCTTTCTCCAGGCAGAGCAGCACATGCTGTGGAAAATAGAAGCACTGTCACTGCTGCAGCAGTACTCTTACTTTGTGCTGGTTTTGGCTCTCAATTTTTCTGTGTCTTGCAAGGATCTGAGCAGTTGTAGAAACCCCGTTCTTTCTCCTCTTCATCATGGAAGAGAGCTCTCCAGAATCTCTTCTGAGCCCCATTATTGCTGATAGAGATTGGTTGCTTGATTGGTTTTGTCATATAGCATCCTTGGCAAGGGAACTGAATGTTGATTTGACATCTTATTATGCAGTTTTTGCTTTGTTTTACTTGAATAAATTTTCATAAGAACTGTTCAAATGCATGTATAAACACAAATATGCAGGTCTATACAGCTGCTTGGAATACAGGAGGGGAAAGGAACTTGGAATGAAATAGGAAAGAGTAGAGTGTGAGTCTCTGAGGAAAGCCTTCATTTCTGTAATACTCTGTTCTTAGACCTCACCTCAGGATCTGAAATAATGCTGTACATGACCCCATAAACTATTTTCTGTGCTGAGAAACCTGCAAAGGAAAGCAGGTGGGGGAAAAACCCACAAAACAAACAAACAAGAATAACAAACCAAAGGAAAAAAAACCACAGAGGAGACTGAGTGGAGAGCAGGTTTGGAATTTAACTCTAAAACAAAGCAGAAATTAATGCCACTGTGCCACAGTCAAACATGTGTCTCATGCTGTGTTTTTGGAGGATTCTTGTTCATGATGTGCTGTGTTTTGTTTTAAAGTGCATAGGGGCTAGCATAAAACTTGTCTTGCATAATCACTAGTGTGCTTTTATTACAGGATTTCTGCAAGCAAGAATTCCCTTCTATAAACAGCTTGTGATACTTTTTATGTCTTTCATGTTACAAATGGAAGGTTTCAACTATTGTAAGCTTGAGATGGATGAGTAGTAGAAAACTGAAGGTACCCACGAAGGCTTTCTTCTATAAGCTACCTAGCCAAAATTAGTGTGTGTTTGGTTTATTAGTAATAGCTGCTAAGCATATTTTAGTGAATCACAGAGGTATAGTGTTTGTGTGCTGTAGTGTCATGTTTTTAGTAGATACATTTTTATTAATCTTTGTGCAAACCACAGCCAAAGCAGAACTTTAGTGAAGAAAGTTCTTGCAATTACATGGTCACAGCTCTATCCCATTTGGAGTTTTTCCTTTGATTTGCAAATCTGTCTTTGAGCCTAGGGCAAAAATACGTGATTCAAGTGCACCTGATACCCTCCCTCCTCTAAGCCCCCAAGACTTATCCACAACACACAGTATTCAGTTATCCACAATATAGTACTCAAAATGTTTTGTAATGAAATGGTTGTTTATCTTTCAGCATTGGAGGCAACCAAGTATAGGCATGCACTTTCTTAAAGGACATGCGGTTTTTACAGGAGCTATCTTGCTCATTAGAAGGAAATCCTATATGGACTGTTCACATGAAGTTAAGTGAGTCTTTCCTCTCATCTTCCAGATATATGAGCTCTCTGTATTTTTTTGCTTGAAAAGAGACCTAATGTTTGGAAACAAAGCAGATCGAAAGAAAGCAACTCTAATTTCTACTACAAATATATGATGAAAACTCGGGACTTTCTTTTACCATGCTCCACCTTCCAGTTTGGTGTTTTCCTGTGATTTTAGTCTGACTACAGAGCTGAGTTGTGCTGAGGAAACTAAGGAATGGCTATAGGTTATATTTTAATTCTTCACGGATGCGGCGCTACTCAGATCTGTGAAGGTTGATATCAGATGTCTACTGGAAAACCAGAATGCCCAATGTTAGCCTATGGGGTTTTCCAAGCAACTATTAAAGATTGCAGTTGAAGGTATTGGTTGACTTTATCTGAGATTGATTCTTTGACATACTTATATCCTAAGGCCAGTTGGATGGAGTTTTGAGCAACTTGGTCTGATGGAAGGTGTCCCTGCCAATGACAGGGGGGTTTGGAACAAGATGATCTTTAAGGTCCCTTCCAGCCGAAATCATTCTGTGTTGATTCTATTATTCTGCTTCTGACTGTTGGAAACTTAAAGAATGGCTGCTTGCCTGATGATGGCCTTGCCTCCTGGTACCTGGTTGTTCTTTGTACTGAAGGTGATAACCTGCTGTGAAGCACAAATTAACTACTCACAGTACTGTGTTCTGGCACATCTTGAGATAGGGATGAGGGGGTACCCAAATACTTGGATGTCAGCACCTGAAACTTCTTTCTTGTCTAAAACTTGATTCCATCATGGAACTAATTCCTCATTCTTTAGGTGTCAATTTGTATCTAAAATAGAGGCTTCCTGTTGCATAAAACCAAGGAGGTTTGTCTGCATGCAGGCATTTGGGAGTACTAAGTGAATTAACTAAAAGTCTGAAGATAAAGTGGATGCTTTTAAAGCATTTTAAATACTTGTGTGGATGCTTTCCATTTAGACATAAAATGTCTTTAGTTCCCATAGCTTAATCCCCCTTCAAAGATGATTAAGCTGAAGCTAACATAAAGCAGATTAAACTCCTATGTGGACATTAACACACTTTAATTCGCCTTCCCTTCCTTGAACATCCTTCTACACCATGCCCTTCAGGAAGATTTTAGGAAGTGATGGAGCTCTTCAAGCTTTACATACATACATATATGTATTTATAACTGATTTGAGTATCTGGAATTCAGTATTTTGAAATAATCACTGCAGTCTATTGAAAAGGATAATAGAGTCTCCTAAGAAATAACTGTCCTTTGAAAGCATCAACAACAGAAAATAGTGGGCTAATGATGAATATGCATACACACAGGCTTAGAACATAATGGACCAAATTATTTGTGAATATTTATTGGCAAGCTAGCATATCAAAGTTGTATTGATGTTTTCCTATAATATAATCACAGACTATGATCACAAAGAGGTTGAGATTGGAAGACACCTGTAGAGGTCATCTAGTCCCTGTTCTAGCAGAACCACCTGTAGCCAAGGACCATTCCCAAATGGCAATGTTCCTACTGTTAGTTCTTTGCAATTTGTCTTTTATGAGTTGTGTTTCTGAACCCAGGGACTGTCAGTGGATCCATGTGCACCCCAGGAGGTTGACAGATAGTTAGGTAATGTGGCAGGATGTGTGCCATCATAGCCATAGAAACAAGAAAGATAAATTATTTCCAAATAAGTTGTTTGCCATTAAAATATGGGTTTGGGGTGTGTTATATAATTATGGTAGCAATATGTGGGCTTTGGTAGCAGCTGTAATGCTAACCAAGTTTAAAATAGAGTGTTTTTCATCTATGCGGCTTTTTTCAAGCTTTTGTAGGATCCCAATTGAGCCTGGGAGAGACCTTAGCAGGTCTCCAGTCCAACCTCCTTCTCGCAGCAGGGTTAGCACTGAGGCCAGCCTGGGCTGCTCAGGGCTTCTTCCAGTCAAGGATTAAAAAAGTGAGGAAGGAGACTGCACAGCCTCTCTGGGCAACCTGTGCCACTACCTGACTGTCCTCGAGGGGAAAATGCTTCTCCTCGCAAGGCTGATTCTCTTGTGTTTCAGCTTAGGACTGTTGTCCCTTGTCTACTGGCCCTGCAGGACCATCAAGAGCCCAGCTCTGTTTCCTTCAAGATCTTCTCACAGGCACTGGGGGCTGCTGTTAGGTCTCCCTGAAGTTATCTTTATTTCAGGTGGAACAAGCCCAGCTCTCCCAGCCTCTCCTCCCAGGGTTTGTGCTCCAGCCCTACCATCTCCACTGAAATACATACAGTTTGTCAAAGTCTGTCTTCTGTTGCTGGGGCTCAAAACTAGTTGCAGTAGTTAAATAAGGGCTTTCTTGGCTTACTGTCAGTTCTGTACTTTGAGAAATTGTGCAGCATCAGTTCTGTGTAACAGCTGCTCTTGGGAAGAACTGGCAATTCTCAGGACAGGTTCTTAAACACCTTTTCTTCTGAAAGGGGAGAAGCTTTGATTGTCTTAATTGTCATTCTTAGGAACCTGACATGAATACTGTCAGCATGTCAAATTTGTCAGGATAACCAAGCACTCTGCTTGGAGCAGATGGTTGCTGAGGCAAAACTAAG
Source organism: Cnemophilus loriae (assembly GCA_013397755.1). Classification (NCBI taxonomy): domain Eukaryota; kingdom Metazoa; phylum Chordata; class Aves; order Passeriformes; family Corvidae; genus Cnemophilus; species Cnemophilus loriae. The sequence continues at coordinate 2,630,243 of VZTF01002837.1, read as the reverse complement.
CCAGGGTGTAACGTCTTCTTGGATTCTCAGCATCCATTTTATCAATGTGACCTGTACTCCCTTCTCATGTAGTTCTGTTTCCCCAAAGCATTGGTAGGAACTATTTTAAGAAGACAAAGAGTTTTCTATAAGTACTCTTTTGAAAACTCTGGAGCTTACTTATTCTGTGCTTCTAGTTGTGGTGCTTTCTGTGTGGTTTGTTTCGTTGGCTAATACTAAAAAGCGTGATTTAATATTTACCGGCATAAATGTTTGTAGTGTGATTGCTTCTTTGCACTAAAGATGCCCTTAGACAATGGGAATTTGGGGTGAGGAAGTACTTTCTGTTTGGGTGGTGAACACGTTGAAGCAAACTCTGCTCCAGACTTATTTTCAGGCTTCTTCTTTTGCCAGGATGTTCGTCCAGGTATGCCTGTACTTCTACTGCAAATGCTTGTGGCGCTGCCTGAAATTCGTGGTCAGGAAACTAACAGGTCAATGTGAATTGCAAAGGATCTGTTACAATACCAAACCTGGAGCTGCCAGAACTATGAAAATAGGTAACTGCAAAATACTTAGTCCTGCATGCCTTTGTAACTTTCTGCATGTGCTAAAAAATAGTATGACATCATTATTAGAAATAAGTTATTAAATTGATCCAATGTAAACATGCTTGTCTGACATGATGCTTTCAAATACTGTTCCCTTACAGAGGCATCCCTGAAAGGTTCAAAAAGTAAGGTGAGTGAAAGATCTCATTATTCACCTTTTCTATTATGTCCTGTGCTGTTGGTTTCTTCAGTCTGCTGTTTGCTCACTCCAAAAAATCACTTTAAGGTTTGATATGATTTTACATTAAAACCATTTTCCACTGAAGAGGGTCTTGTGTCTGCAATAGCAGATGATCTTGTAAAGTTGGGTAGAGTGTCCTGTGTTCCAGGGACAGGCCCACTGTGGCAATGATGGAATCAAGGGAAAAATTTGCCATGGTGGAGATGATGAGAGTGAAGTGTTGTAATTTAGGGGTTCTTGGCTTGATTCCTCATCCTATCCTAGAATATCTGTAATCTGCAGTCAGTCACTTGCAAACTTAGGAAAAAAAATCGGGATTTTTGTCTGGAAAGCAACTTTCCCAACTTTGTTCCCTCCTTTCCTTTCAAATACATTAATGGAGAAAAGCCTCTTCTACTTCATCCTTTTCCTGTACTAGTGGTTATGCTAACCTGAGTTCTTCTCTGAGTCATTTGTATATATGTTAAATAGCATCCTTCAGCCTTTAAATTCTCTGTCACAAGAGTCAGTGATGTTGAAAACCTTACCTCAGCATTAGCAAAAATGATGTCATGTAGCTCTTAGTTCAGCATAGTACTTCCAAATGTATTTCTAGCACAAACAGAAAGGCAAAATCTTATTTAAAAGCTTGCATTTAAGCAATTGTGAAGTTTTGAGACAAAGCGCAAGAAAGTTCAACCTCTTAAATTTTCAGATGGCATGTTGGTTTTTGAATACTGAACCCTCAGGGGCATTTCTCCAAATGGCAGTTATGTGTGAAAGAAAGGAAAGGATGTTTTGCTGCGTTACTGCAACATGTTGGGAGAGGGAATGTCGAATGAAGGCTAGCAATCCCAGTGTAATTAGGTGGATGGTCTGAAGCTGCTTCTTGGTCTGCACTGAGGCCTTTGATCATCTTCACTGACAGCTGCCACAGAAATGTGATAAACTGAATACAAGGGCGAAGGGACTCGAGTTCTTACAGGGCAAGTGCTCTGAAATGAGCCAGTAGAGTTGAATAGTTTGGAAAGATATATACATGTGTTGAGTTGGTTCTTCAGGGCTCTTAATGTAGAAGCTTTCAGGTATCAAATTTACCATTGTTAACTTCTGTTGAGAAATAGCTTCTGTAGGAATTAATATGTGTTTAAAACCTCTTTTTAGCGACTGCAAACATCAGTAAATGTTCACCCTGATGCTATTGAAAAAACGATAGATGACATCATGGAGCTGAAAAGGATTAATCCAGATATAAATCCACAGTAAGTTCATAGTTTCCTTACAGAGCAAGTGGGAATTACTGATTTCCTCAGTGCCTGGGTCCATGGAGAACTGGTTCTCCATAGTTATTGTGACACACAATTTGAAGATGAATTCTGTCTCTCAGCATAAAATTCTAATTTTAGCTTTGCTGTCAAAAAACTGATGTAAAAATGAACGATTTTTTATGGTGGCTTAATAAGCAAGTCCCGAGTCTTTTATCTAGCTGGTTCTGTCTTAGTGTATTGTCGATGGATGGATTTATGGGGGTCACTTCCCCAGGGGTAAAATACCACCAAACCAGGGTTCCTGGCAAGGACACTGATGGCTTTTTAGAAAGGCTGTATGCAGCCTCTTGAGTAAGGAAGAAATCATCCTGTTTTAGCTGATACAGGCATATACTGGTTTGCGTTTTAAAACTGCCTTTAATGATCCAAACAGAAGTTTTAATGATATAACTGATATTTATTATTGTAAAAAGAGATTGACAACCAACCATTAAATTTACAAGTGTGTATTTCAGGAGTAGGTGATAACACTTTTGTGAATGCTTTACCTCTCAGTTCCTAGCTTAAGGCACAAGATGTCTAGGTCAGGAATCAGTAGGAGGAAAGTTGAGAGCTAGATTATCCAGGTGACCAGTCTGAGGTTCACTCCTCTTCCCAAGCTTGAAGTTGATATACATAATTAAAAATGGGCATCCATAAATTGATAGCTGCTTTTCTTTAAGTGGTCAGCAGCATCAACAGGTAAGGTGGTCCCAAGGTCTTCCTGCAACAGCAAAACCCAAAAGCTAAATTGGAAAATTATAAATTTTTTTGTCTCATTACAGGAATTTCCCTCTCAGCCCTCCTCCCCAGTATAAAGGCCAGTAACTGGGTGGTCTTAAAAGGAGGCTTCACTGATCATAAAGGAAATAGAGTGCACTGTGCATCTCTCTAACTTGAGAGACAAATGTTGTGATGGTGACCACAGTCCCAAGAATTGAAAAAATGGTGACCCAACCATTAAAGAAGAGCAGAAAATAAGAGAAACAAAACAGAGAACCCCTCATTCTCATAGGTGAAAGGCCCTGTGAATTTTTTCTGGAAGTGAGCACACAGCTTTTCCAGGGGTGTCTCTTGACCCTTCCCACATGCTCTTCAAAGGGAGGGTGATGAAAGACCAGCTGCTTCAAGTGGATGCGAGGCCTTTCTAAGAGGCTGCCATCTGAGGAGGGTGTCACAGCACTGGTACCCTTGCGTTCTGCAGGATGCTGATAGCTGAAATTCAGAAAAAAAAAACAAAACAGCAATGGCAAAATCAGTGAAGGTGACATATGAGGAAAAACAGCAGGATGTAAACATGCGCAGCTCAGAGCCTGGCCTGTGGACATCGCTAACTGCAATGTTTAGCAATCAGAGTGATCCAAGTACTTCTCAGTACTCCAGGGCTTCTCAGTGTTGGACCCTTGGGTAACTGGATGGAATGATTTCAAGAGAAAGCAAGAAATTAATTATTATTTTGTATGACACCAGAGATCACTTTCTGATTCTCCTCATGGCATGCCTTTGGCCTCTGAAGAAGTGTTGTCCTTCAGAAGAGAGAGACACTAGAGGTGCACATGACTTCTCCTTGCTTGAAATCAGGACTCTGAACATTAGATTACATTTTGAATGATCTGGTTCTTCCAGTACGTGAAGGGACCCTACAAGAGAGCTGGAGAGGGACTTTTGCAAGACCATAAAGTGACAGGACAAGAGGGAATGAATTCAAATTGAAAGAGATTGGGTTTAGATTAGGTGTTAGGAAGAAATTCTTTACAGTGGGGATGGTGAGGCACTGGAACAGGTTGCCCAGAGAAGCTGTGGATCACCCATCCTTGGAAATGTTCAAGGCCAGGTTAACTGGGGCTCTGAACAACCTGATCAAGTGGAAGATGTACCTGCCCATGGCAGGGGAGTTAGGACTAGATGAACTTTAAGGTCCCTTCCAACCCAAACCATTCTGTGATTCTATGATGTTTTAAAAAAAATACCACCACAAAGGGAAAAAAACCCAAACAACCCAAACAAAAAATCACTTGAATTATATTTTTTTGATACAGGTGGTGTTCATATGCTTAGCACAGGACAAATGCTTAGCTGTTTTTAGACTAGAACCCTTGCACTCAGTATTTTGCTGCATTTGAGTCTTTCATCCTGTTCCCCCCTTGCACTCCCTCCAGTCTGGTAAAATATTTTCTTAAAACAGTGAGGAAGGGGGGCCTGAAGTGTGCAAGATGATGCCACATACATTAGATATACACTCTGCCACTAAATTGGTCCTTATTTTAAATTAATAATATTTCTGCTAAATATTAGACATCTGCACTGAAGTTTTACATATGAGCCATTTATTTTATACTGAAGTTTTCTGGAGAAATTTGAGCAAAAGCAGGTCAGCTGTTTCTTTAGACGTGATTAAGGAAAATCCAATTCCTTTGCCCTCTCTCAAACATAAAAAACCTGTATCCAAACTGTCTTTTTTAGAAGCTCTGGCCTTGTGTTGAATAACAGAGACTTGAAATTTCCTGGGGTAAGGACAAGGGGACATGTGTCATACTGTATGTGTTTCTGCAAATCTGTATGCAGTCATTTTTGTTAATGTTGCGCCTTTGCAGAGCTGAACTAGCATCTCAGGGGTGCTTTCACTGGCTGTTCTTGAAGGCTGTGGGCTGCTGTGGTCTGAAGAGGAGAAGGCATCCCACAGTAATTTTCTTTATCAGTGCCTCTCAGATAAGTGTGTGTATTTAGAAGTAGGAGCAAGTAGGTTGAATAACCTGGTGGTGACATGTGCAGTCTACACTAACTATGGAAGCAGACATAGAATCACAGAAAGGCTTGGGTTGGTAGGGAACTTAACGATCGTCTAGTTCCCTTGCTCCAGTTTTGGATTTGCCTCCATCTGGTGGAGCACCTGGAGCTGAGTACAGCAGGAGTGCAAGCCCAAGTACATGGCTCCTGTGCTCTGAGAACTGCCTTAGTCAGCACAAGGATGACAAGGAGAAGGTGTGGGACATCAGCAGCTCACCCCCATTCTGTGTTTGGCAAGAAAAACAAAGCCTTACTGAAAAGGAAAGGGAGGAATCTAATTCGACCTCCATCCCCTCATCCAAATAACTTTGCATGGAGCTTTTGACTGCCTTTACATAAAGTGCAAAAATGGTTTACTCTGAATGTGTTGTGCACCTTGGATCTTAAAAACATATATTTTTTTAAATATAAATTGCTCTGCTTTGCCACAGCTTGTGTTGTGCTGCTCTAAATTATTCTGAGGCTATAGAGAAGTTAAAAACATTATGGCTGTGATTTAGTGATACTCTGTACCAATTCACAGTCTGTCAGGCTTTTCAGCTTTCTTTGAAATGCAGCCTTTCTGTAAAATTGGAGGCTATAGCTAGTGAAGCATGTTAAAATAAATAATAAAAAAAAAAAACAGCAAAAGATGGAAAATGCTGTGGAGGTTTTTCTGTCTGAAAGGGTTATAGCCTCAAATGAGATAAAATTGCAGCATGAGAAATGGACTAATGCTGACATCTCTGATTCTGTAGATTAACCATGGAATCATTTAGCTTAGAAAAGTTTTAAAAATTCTGAAGTCCAACAGTTAACCCAGCACTGCCAAATCTACACGTCTTTTAAATACCTCCAGGGATGGTGACTCTGCTACTTTCCTGCAGCCTGTTCCAGGGCTTGACAACCCTTTTGATGAAGGAAATTCTCCCTAATACCCAATTTAACTGTTTTCTGGGACAAGTTGAGGCCATTTCCTCTTGTCCTGTTATTTGTTACGTGGGAGAAGAGGCCAACCCCCACTTGGCTACACCCTCTTGTCAGGGAGTTGTAGAGAATAATAACGTACCCCCTGAGCCTCCTTTTCTCCAGGCTAAACACCCCCAGCTCCCTCAGCTGCTCCTCACAGGACTTGTGCTCCAGACCCTTCCCCAGCTCCGCTGCCCTTCTCTGGACACGCTCCAGCTCCTCAATGTCTTTCTTGTAGTGAGGGGCCCAGTGCTTTGCCTTGTTGACTGTCATACAATTGGCTTTGGTCCATGGATCCAGCCTGTCCAGATCCCTCTGCAGAGCCTTCCTGCCCCTCAGCAGATCAACATTCCCATCCAACTTGGTATCAGCTGCAAACTGACTGAGGATGCACTTGGTCCTCCCATCCAGATCATCAATAAAGATATTAAAGAGGGCTGGCCCAAATACAGAGCCCTGGGGAATGCCACTAGTGACCAGCCCCCAGCTGGATATAATTCCATTCCCTATCGCTCTCTGGGTTTGGCCATCCGGCCAGTTTTTTACCCAGTGAGCAGTGCACCCACCCAAGCCACAGGCAGCCAGCTCCAGTAGAATGCTGAGGGAAACAGTGTCAAAGGCCTCAGTAAAGTTCAGGTAGACAACATCCACATCCTTTCCCTCATCCACTAGGCAGGTCACCTTGCCATAGAAGGAGATCAATTTAGACAAGCAGGACCTGCCTCAAAAGATAAGCAGAGAAAATCCTTCTGTTCAGAAAATTTAAGAGTATTACAGAATAAACAAAATGTTTCAGTGTATCGAACATGACAGACAAGGAACCTGTGCAGCTTAATATCAGTGCAGCCTGTGTTCCACAGAGGAATAAGGCTACACACTTAGCTTGCCCTCCAAATTCATACCAGGTGTTTGAATAATTTTAGACACTATTAAATATTAAAAGACTTATTCTCGTGTATAAGCAAATATTTCTGTGAGCATGGCAGTTGCATACTGCATGACTGGCATTTTGTATTAAAAAATCTTAATGTAAAGCTGTTTGTTTGGTGTAGAGTTTTCTGGTGGTTTTTTTAAGTTTGGTTTGGGGTTTTTTGAGGGTAGTTATTTTATGTGTGTTGGGTTTGGTTTTTTTGATGATGCGTCAGGAAATGTAAAAAGGAAAGACAAAAATCTGCATTATAATGAAAAGAAAACCATTATGATGATTCTTAACATGAGACAAAAGCCAAATCTGCCTGGAGTCAGATCTTTGAAACTGTATTACTTCAGGGTTTTGGCTTCTTTATGCTAGCTTTTGTGGCAAAGAAACAGAATTATTATTTTTAGCTTTTCGCTGAGTTTTCTTTCCCCCCTCAGCCTTTTTCAAGTTCACATCTCTGATCTCAGGGAATTGTTTGAGAAGCTGTCATTGGAATGAGGAGAAAGATTCTGTAATGTGCTTGTTATAGGCATTCAATGCTGCTGTGTATAGTTATAATGGGATTTCAATGTGAAAAAAAAATCCCAAATATTATCATCTAAGGAAGGCACTAAATGAGACTATGCCTTTCACAACGCCTTGTTTAATGTAATATTGATCTCTTGGAAATTTTCCTGTTGCAATTGGAGTGTTAGACTATCAGTTCATGGATGCAACACTAGTCATGTGTGCATTAGTTGTGTGTGTACATGGTAGCGCTGTTTCATGGCTATACATGATTGAGTTGGAATATGTGGCTCTCCCCACCCTCAGGTTGGGAGTGTCTCTTCAGGCATGCCTGCTGCAGATTGTGGGGTACAGAAATCTTATTGCAGAGGTCGAGAAGCTGCGCCGAGAGCCGTACGACTCAGAGAATCCGCAACACGAGGAAATGCTTCTGAAGGTAGGCGCTGAAGAGGTACTCAAGGGGCATCCTTTATTCATGTCAGCTCCCATGCCTGGTGCATGAACCTCTTTGAAACACCCAGAGCTATTGTCACCTTCCTCCATCGTGTACCTGTTTTAAGATAAGACTACACAGCATTATAATCTGGTCTGGGTCTAACACCTGCCAAGCAAGCAGCTCACTCCCTGGTTGATAAATGCATTTCCCTTGGCTGGACTGTATCTAGGCACTGGATACGCAGATCTTAGAGCATAGAGCTGTTATCTGCAGTGAGCTCTGGAAAAATAGCTTTATTTCCTACTTCAGTACACCTTTCTCCAACACAAGAAGGGTATTTTTCTCTATTATCCAAATTACAAATTTATTTCTTCAATTTCTTGTATTTTTGAGGGCAATGTCTGTGTATACCAATGGCAAACACCTATTTTTTATTGAGTGGAATTGAAGAGTAGGAGTTGATGACTTACACATTTATGGTTACCAAATATATTTTCAAGTGAAAACAAAATGAAACTGTTCTTTGGATAATACATGCAGAGTTATGAAAACCATACCAGTTGGGCTTTATTTCCTTCATGCTTTCAGGAAAGCTTTGAACTGAAGCAGATAAAAAAAGTATTTTTTTAATCTTGAAGCCACAAGCAGAGGAAGGGCTAGAGAGTCCTTATATTAGAAGGAAATTGAGGAGAGAATAAAAGGTCTGGAAAACAGTCTAATAGCAAGCCCTGGTCCTGATCCTGCTTTTAACCATAGCTAATGCAAGATGCTTCAGAGAAATGCCAAGAAACATAGAATAAGTGATATTGAGCTTATTAGCTACAAGCAAAATCTCTTCTTAGAGAATTTTCAGAGTTCTTATAAAAACATACTACCTGTTTGGTTGGGGGGTTTTTCTTTTTCAAATATTTAAGACAAAAATATTGAAAACTTTAACAATACCACATGATGATGAAGATGTCTTCCTTGCTCTAGCTTGCAGTGCAAAGCTTTTCACAAGTTACAGTGAGAGCTTCTGGAAATTTTACCATAACTACTCGGTCTTCAAAAATCCCAGTAGGCATATTATACAAGCACTGTCAGATGCAAGTAACTGCTTCTTAAAATGCCTCAGATGGTCAGGGTTCCTGTTGGTGTCTGGAAAGCTGCCTGTAAGGTTTGGTCACTGCTGGGAGGTGGGAGTCTCACCAAGGAGTGGTCCAAATCCAGAGCTGCCCTGAAGCTGTGTTCTAACCATCAGTTAGACTTGGGCAGATGGACTCCTCCTGTTCAAGTCCTGTCCCTGTGCAGCCAACTGCACAAATTTATGGGAGTAGAGTGAGTTTTAGATAAAGGGACACACAGATTTACCCGCTAAGGAAGCCTGTGTCTTGGAGGTGAGAGATCCAGGTACCAGCCTACAGTGTTGGTCCCTGAAAATACCAGGCACTTCACTGCAGATTAAAGAGGACCTTTGGCTCCAGGAAAGCATTCCTAAATACACTGTGCATCTACATTGCCCAGAGAGCAAGCTGGGTCTGAGGATGGGGTCATAGGTGAGAAGGACCAGGGAGCTGGCTGTAGTCTCTCCCTGCCACCCAGCCTGTCAGGGCAAGGTCCTGAGAATCATGTCAGCAATGACGTGTAGTCATGTAAGTGCTTTAAAAAGATAATTGCATGAGCATAAAAGCAGACTGGAAACTGCACATTTGTCTAAGGAGAGATTAAACAGTGCATCTTATGTGACACTACACAAACTCATAATGTTGAAAAAAGTATCAGTTTCACCTAAGTATTAGCACTTGTTTACAGCAGGTGTTCTGCTTTTGCAAATGTCAAATATGTCCAAGGGTTTAATTCATTTTCCAATCCTCACTGTGGAAGAATAGGCTGGTTGGTTTTCATTCCTTCTAGATACTCTGCTAAGTGATCTCTGCAATGGGTAATTCAGGTTCCTAATGGCTATCATTTATTCATGTTTACCAGGAGAGCACTTTAAGAATGAGAGAAAGATTAACTTAATGTGATTGGACTAATGATTAATACTGTATTTACTGTTGATGGATGAACATTGGTTTAAACAATGATGCTTTATACAGTCATTACAAAGTGAAATCATTAAAGTTTTAACCTTCCTAGGGCACTTAATTTTAAATGCAGTTAGAATTGCTAAAATTAAAACAATTTCTGTTTTTATTTGGGAAATGCACATACAGCTCTTTCCCTTGGGTAGGCTTTGTCTAAGTGATTTGCTTGAGGCCGTACTCACCAACTCATGGTTGGTGATTAATACACTTTGTGAATTCTAAATTCTGATCTTAATACACTTCAGAAAGGGTGAGTTTGTGATACGGCACATGAGGTGTGCATAAAGGTATGTATTTGTCATATGTCAATTTAGGCTACTTTTAGGTGCATAGCAACATGATATTCAGGCACTAAAGTTGCTGGACCAGTGCAGTTAAATGGATTTATTCCAGCTGATGATCTGGCTTGTTAAATCACTTTGGACATTTCTTTATGTGAGATCAATAAATGATTCTTCCCCTAGTTAAATATGATGGTGCACATGCTATCCTTGTATGGATTATTTTTTTCTTTAATGTTCTCCAGTTTGCTTTTCAACACTATGGTAGCCAAGCCAGCTCTCTTGATTTACAATCTTTCCACAGACTTGCAAAAGATGCCAGAGAAAAGATTGCTGCAGAGCCTCAGGGACTCAAAGCTGCTCTGCTGCTATGTCAGTGATTTACAACCAAATTCCAGCCCATTCCTGGGGCTGTGCTTATGGAGGCAGACACCACCTCGATGCACAAAGCATGAGCAAAACAAGTCTTTGTGTGAGATGTTAGAGCAGCTGTGATAAGGTCAGAAGGGCCTTGTAGGGCTGAAGTGTCTGCAATACTTCAGAGTGGTTTGGGATTTCCCCCCACACACAAACATCCAGAGGAACTTCATTTGATTTTGTGTTTGGGTTGCTGGGATAGGAATGCAGTGATGTTACTGCAGTGATCTGTTCAGTGATCAGTACTTAGCTTGGTTTAAGAAGAGGGGGGGAAAAAAGCTATACTGTGTGGAAACTTAATTATGTTTTACCTGTAATCTTCCTAGCTGTGGAAATGCTTGAAGCCAAATTCACCACTGAAAGCTCGGATTTCAAAGCAATGGTGCGAAATTGGTTTCCAAGGTGACGATCCTAAAACAGACTTTAGAGGAATGGGTCTCCTGGGCTTATATAACTTGGTGTAAGTATGCTTCTCTGCAGATGGGTTTATGTGTGTCTGAAGTCATGAAAAGCAGCATTACTTGCAGATTTTAGCAAATCTGTGGGAATAATTTATAAAAGTGCTAGGAACTTCATATTAGCAAATGAAAGTATTTATTTGCTTGCCTAATTTTTGGAGGATTTCTCTTCTCAAAGAGGTCTCCTTTCTTTCAGTATTCCTAATTCAACCTCATAATACCACTTGCTAAGCCCTTTTTTTAGTTTCTCTGGGACACAGTAAGTTAGCACTCTCTTCCTACCAGAAGGAAAGTGTAAAGTATATTTTCACCAGTATCTAATCTCCTTAAATAAAATGCTCTTGAAGTATGCAGGTGGGAGGGTTATGTTACTGCTTAGCTGCTTTCTTTGGGAATTTCATGCTGAATTCTTGAGCAAAACACTTGATATGCAGCCACTGATGGCAGACTTAGGTAGTTTGACTAGTACTTCAATACTCAAAATTAAGCAGTGAGTTTACATCACTTTTTTCTTCCAGCTCATACACACCAGGTGTTAATGCCATAGCTGTGCTTTGTAATTTGGGAATTGACTAATGCCTGCTATTTTCTCCAGCCCTTGTATTTGCTGCATGTAGTTACATAACTTAGAAACATTTGGTAAAATAACTTCTCCTTATGAGGCAAAAAGGAAATATTTTCTGCTTTTACAGATTGAAGGACATAAATCATCCTCTGTCCGGATGTTGTTCTCTAGTAAATCTCAGTTGAGGATCTGGACCCTTGACTCTGGCTTTGAACTTCCATTTGAAATTAATCCCTACCATGTATTTAATTTCTTAGTCTTCTGTGATGACTCTTATCTTGCTTAATGAATCTGCCAGATCAGGAAGCCTGAACTGGTTTCTCTTGAGCTCAGCGCCCGAAATGCTCTAGTAATAAACAACTGATTTTCTGTAGGGTGGGTAGAAAGGAAACTCTGGTAATGCACATTCACTAAACTCATAGAGGAGTGCACTTGTATTTGGAGACTGCTTTAATCTTTCAGTTTGGGGGTCTGAGTGGCAGCTTAGTGGATTAAACACATCAGATGCTACTCATACTGTGTAACACATGCACTGACCTTTAAAAAGGTGTGTATGGACAGCTTAGTATTATTTCAGATGCTTCTTTTGTTGTTTTTCTTTAACAATTCACCCTAAACGTATATGTCTGCAGGTATTTTGCTGAATGGGACACTGAGATAGCTCAGCAAGTTCTCACTGATTCTCTTCACCCTAAATACAGGTAATGCTTGAGACCAGAAACAATAACTTGAGAGAGCACTCTGCTGGCTCTGTTTGAGGAAGGGGGCTGGGTTTTTTTCTCTTTGTTGAGCGTATCCTTGGGTATTGCCACATGCTGTCTGTTTCAAAGTACTGATCCTGAAAGTTGATCAGGTGCAAGAGGCAAACTTGTATTCTGAATCTTGGAAATAGTTAAATTTAGTATTGAATGTTTTCACTTCTGATTTCAAGTGGTTTTTGTATTTTTATTTACCTTTCTTTTAATTTGTTTGTGTTTTTTCATAATAAAGGGAAGTCACTAAGAAGGAACTAAGGTATTTTTTTTCTTTTTTCTAAGTTTTCTGAGATACTACATGTAAATAAAGATCAAACTACAATTTGATGTGTTATAAACTTAAAGTCTTTGTTGCAACACCAAGAGATCCATATTTTTTTCTTTAAAGTTGACCCAAACATAGCTGGGGGTGGAACACTGGGTATATATGAACATGCTTTTATATCAAAAATTAAATCCACCTTCCTTGATGTAGTTAAGGTGACTGACTTGATAATCATAAGTAGTCTAGGCCAAATATTTGTTAGCAGACCTGAAAAGCCCCTTTATTTATAGTCACACACCCTGTTTACCTTGACTAATGATGGTTCCAATCTGGCTGCTCCATTGTCATGACTGTTGAGAGATCAGGTACCTTCAAGTGTCACAAACTTTGTTGTGGGTGATTTGTCAATAAGAGACTTACTCCGTAATTACTGGGGGGATAGAGGCCTCTTAGCCAGTTACATAGAAATCAGTTGCCTTAAAACATGTTTTTCTTCTGCCAGTAATGTTAGATATCCATAAAGCTGGCTCACACCTCAATCCTGAAGCTTTTGATCTCCTCAGGGTTTTTTTTTGGTGGTTGTTGTTGAGTTCCTAATGGTAATTCTGTGACAAAAAGCCCTTGGAGCATATTAGTGTTCTTTGTTTGCATGTTTGATTACCAAGGGCAGTCTTGGAGTGCTGTGGGAGCATGTGCAATTTCTATGCCTTGACAGAGCATTCAGCAGAAGATAGATGCTTCAGGTGGTGCCCATGGTGATCTTCCTGATGTGGTTGCTTAGCAGCTGTGCTGTTTTCTGATGGGATCATGATCAATGGATTTTCTATCTCAGTTGAACTGTTTCACTTGCCTGCATCCTGTGTGTGCTACCTTTATTATCCAGTCTTTACCTGGGGTTTTCTAACTGGTGTTATGCCACAGCCTACAAAGATGGTTCAGATTTTAGAGGAGGAGCAAAGAGTAGTGTATTCCTGTATGCTAAGCTATTTGGGAGCTGAAGTTTTGTCCTCATGCATGCTACCTACTAACCCTCAGGTCATGATGGGTACGAGCCTATTAGCATCTTAAGTACTTAATGATAACAATTTTTATATACCATATTTACATGAAGCTCAGGAAATTGTTTTTAGTGTAATATATACTTATTGAAGTTCAAGAATCATCTAAGAATAATGCTTTCACACATAGCTGTCTATAATTTGGGACCTAAAGCTTGCAAATTCTGATTTGCCTTGCTAAGGCAAAACTCCCACAGCCATGTAAAGGTTGTAGCCCCCTGGTTAGGGTCAGTTCTGTGCCTGCCTTTAGCTGGTTATAAATGCAGGCAATGATTTCTGCTAAACTTGCTCATTTCAGTAGACTCAAACCTGGCTATAGGATGTTGGCTGACTGGTTAGATCACACAGCTCTTTTAAATCATTAAAGAGCTGAAATTTAGAATCATTGAAGAGCTGAAATTAAAATCAATCTGTTCCCTAACTAATTTTATTTTTAAGGGAGGTGTCTTCTGTGTCCTTGAAAAGCACTGCATTATTGTGCCAAATAATAGGAAACACTGTTCCTTATCTTTGACTGTTGAGTGATTTCCAATTTGGCCAGTCATAAAAACTTACTATCAGAGGAGTATTTTCATGTTTGCTGCCTCAGGTGAATCATGCCTCCAGTGATGAGGGTTATGTATATCTCTGAAAACACAAAAAAGCTAAAACCACCTTTGATTAGCTAAATGTAATTTCAGCTTTTTGTACAGCTCAAGCTTAACTAAAGTGGATCATCTTTGTGGTCAATTTAGAAAACAACGGGCTTTTCCTGAGAGCATTGACATAGGTGCATTTTGTAATGGTGAGACAAGTTTATTGGCAGTGCTCTAAACTAGTTACCCTTTTCGAGTCTGTTTATATCAATCCATTCAGCCAGAAGCAGTGTTAAATGGCATTAGTCATGTTAAAGGAGGTAAAATACCATGTTCAGTCAATGTTGTAGTATTAGAGAAGTTGAAAGAAAATATTTGTCAGTTAGTAATGCTTAGCAGTATCTGGATTTTAATTACTTTTTTTTCCTCAGCCAACTTAGCAAAGCTGAATGGGAGAAGAAAAAGTTTGATAAGGCAATTGGGTAAGTTTAAAGATCTTTTTTAATTTGCTACAAACACAGCAGGTAACAGTGATGCTGTATATTCGATGGGAAAAAGGTGTTTCCTGGTTACCTTTTAAAGGAAACTTCTGTGAGCATATGAACATCTGCTGTCTTGACCACACCTTGGTTTTTATCCAAGATTACAGGAGAAATGGTTCAAGTTACATTTAGAAAAAAATAACCCAATAATTTTGTAGCAAGGAGAAACTTCCTCTGTGTGCTATATATAGTGCGGTGATTAATACCTGTTTAATTTGTCTTAGCACATGACATGATCAAGCCTCATTTCTTGCTGTCAAAGGCAGGTTCAGAACTGCTTTTATGAAAACATGATAGGGAAGAAATAGTAGCAAGGTTTTTTTCTTCTGAAGCAGTGGGTTTGGTATAACTGCATTATTCATGAGTATGGAACGGGATGTTCCTTCTGAATGTATCTAAAAATCTGTAATACAAGATTTTACTGCCGACATTTAATTTTTCTGTGAAACTTGCCATTAGACCTCATGCTGAAGTTAACTTCTGGACTTCTGTTTATTTTTTTTTCCTCCTGAAATGAAAAAAAAAAAAAATTTTTAAAGAAAAAGAAAATATTTTGGTTTTCTTGATAGAGGTAGTTGAAAAAATACCCAGGACAGTCTAGGGAAGACAGCTGTCTTTAGCTGAGAAAGAAATCCAATCACTGAATATCCCAAGATGTTTACTTTTATTGATAAATGTCCGTGTGAGTCTTTATGTGTTTTCTTGGGAAATAGTCACTGCTAGAAGTGTCAAGTTCTTTATGCACCAGCCTCACAAATTAACTTCCAGTTTCTGAGTTTTGTTGTGACTAAATATACTTCGCTTGTTGATATGTCTTAGCAGGACAGAGTTTGCTTAATGAGTCTGATTTTCTTGTTTCTGTTTCCAGCATGCTCTAATTTAGGTTTTTGCCTGTTTCTGGCCTTTGTCTCTAGTTCTCTTTTAGGAAGAAATCAGAGGTGACTCGGCTGGATCTTTTTCACAAGCGTTTTAGCCATACTCGTGTCTTTATAGGACAGGTTGTTGAAAGCTGATGTTCCTAACTATGGGTAATGAGTTCCAGTGGGAACTCCAGCAGTTAAAAATAGCAAATGACGGGTCACCCTGCAGCCGCGGCCACCGTGTGGAGTCCTCGCCCTGTTTCAGATGAGAGTGAAGGAGCACGGGGACGTCTGTGCTTGTTCTTATTTAGTAGGAATTAATCAGTACTGTTCCACTGAAAAGGCTGGCACAGTGATGAAACTCCTGCTTTTACTGTGACCATGAATTTCCCAAGGGAAATGCTGTACAAAGCATGCAGGATAAATGTTTTCCTTGCTTTCCACCCCACACACACCTTGGAAACTCACAAAGGAGAGAATTAATACATCTCAGTAGCACACGAAATATGCAATATCAGGGTCATCAGTGTTTCTTAAAATGTGCTGAAAGAAGGTGAACTCTCAACAAAAGTTGCTGCTTTTCCTTACAGCTACTCTTTTGCCATCGTGGGCATTAACATAACAGACCTTGCATACAACCTGCTCGTGAGTGGGGCTCTGAAGACCCATTTCTACAATGTTGCTCCAGAAGCACCAACGCTCACTCACTTTCAGCAGACGTTCTGTAAGTGCTGGGTGTGAGTGTGGGGCAAGGGATGGAAATGCATAATTGGTACTCTGCTAACACTTTTTGTATTGCCCGTAGTTTAAAAAAACAAATAAAATCTGCTGACACAGTACAGAAACAGTAATGCTAGTCTTGCTCTCCTGCCTTTAGGATGCTTGGATTCAGCTCTTAGCTGTGATGGAGGCCACTACCAAACCAAGGTGTAAAACAAACGAAGAAACACAAACAGAAAAAATGCACTAAGTGCCTTAACAAGTGACCTTCCTGTTTTTTTAAATAATAATAAGAAAGCAAGTGTGCTTTAAGGAGTGTCTGAATATTGCTTCCCCTTAAATCCAACTGTCATATGATACTTGCATCTACATTCAAGTGTTACTCTCCACCCTTGAGCAGAGTTGCATCTCCCCCGCCAAAATAAGGCTTTGACAGCTCTTTCCCCTGTATTCAAGCATCCCTTCTACAGCAGAGGCCTGCTGTTCATCTTTGCACAGTGGGAGTAACACTTCCAATATTTTTCAGTGTGTAGGCAAGGAACTGATAATAAGCACCTGCAGCATCTTTTGCTGTTTTTATACTCCCTGGTTTTATGTTTCAATTCTTGAATCCATGTCAAGATGACTAGTGACTTCTTGTGTTTATTGTGAGAAATTCTGCCAGTGTGTGTAATATTCGTCCAATTTTGGTGTTGTCCAGAATAGGTTTAGTCTTGTTCCTGCACAGTGTCATGAGGTGTCGGCTCTCAGTGACCGGGATTCTCTGTACAAATCATAATTGTTAATTCCAGGCTGCTTTCTAACTTTATATGTCATCTTTACATGCTGTATCGATCTCTTCTTCCTTTTTATTATTTTGTAGGCTACTTAATGCATGAATTCCACAAATTCTGGATTGATGAGGATCCACTGGACATAATGGAATTCAATCGTGTCAGAGAGAAATTTTACAAGCGAATCTTGAGACAGCTCCAGAACCCAGAGATGGCTCTGTGTCCTCATTTTGCTGCATCAGAAAGTTTAATCAGTATGTAGTTACTCAGCTGATTTTATTTGGAAGCACTGTCTCACTCTTGGTTTAGATCACTGTTAGACCATCACTAGCATACTGAATGACCATGGCAGTCGTGTGCATGTTTTTGGCGCAGTGTTCATCTATTTTTGTCACACGATCCCCTTATGCTTCTCTTGTTGGGGATTTTTCATTTTAAATGGGTGCTCATATTGCCTCATTATGCAGTGTTACCTTCTGAATTGATGTCCATATATCAGAGTTTTTCTATTTTTTTAGACTTTCCTCATAATTCATCATTGACAATTGAATTGTATTTCTCTAGCAGTGTTTTTGTATATGTGGAATAAGTAGCTGGATCTTGTATTGTGAAAGCTTTTTAACTTCTCGGTATGTTTTAAGATAACTACTGGCATTTCAAGCAAAATATATGTTTGGACCTCATCTAGAAGATAATGTAACTTAATCTAATGCAGAAAACCACATTAAAGTCCAATTTTCTCCATGCAGCCATTATATGCTTAATGCAAAATTAATGAGGCTTATGAGATACAAGTTTCAGTGAGAAGAGTTTATGCAGAATTACGATCAAATGCATGAATACCAAATGGTCTGGTGATGCTAATACAGTGAACTGTGAACACATTCACAACTACCAGATACTGGCAGGGGCCAAAAATTATAACATCAGGCTGTTGTCACCAACACCACCATGCTGAAGCATGGTCTAGATTCCTGCACATTCCTTTGGATATACAGAGGTTAGTGTTTTGTGTCACACGTTGGAAGGCAACATGATTTGGTCACGTGGTGGTTGGGGAGCAAAAATATGTATCTTTTCTTTGAACTACTGAAAATGTTGCTTTGGTTATCAATTCAGTTCCTAAGAGCTGGGAGAAATAATTGAATAGAAGGTTTAGAACAAAACCGCTTGTGTTTCCCAGACTACTTATAAAAAAAAAATTAAAATGGCAAACTGCCTTTTTTCTAAAACCATAAATGAAAATAAGTGTTTGACACTAAGATTGTGTAGTATACTGAACAACATCTACCATGGCATTTCATACCCATGGTATTTTTTACCTTCTAAGCAATCAATTTTAGTATTATATGTTTGTGTAAATCACTTGCATATGGAGATTAAATTGAGTAGTGTCCAACTACTTGTGAATTATATGAATAAATTATACATCATTCTAAACTGAAGTACTGTGGGTTTTATTTTTGAGATATGCAGTAATACAGAGGAAATATGTTTTACTTAATGGATCAGGTAAAATGGGTTGTAACAGCTCTGTGGTGTTCCCAAGGCTGAAGCGTGATCACAACTTCTTCAGATAAGGTGCTTTATAACATTTTAGTTACTGCTTGGGCCATCACTTTATTTAACAAAAATAAAAATAAAGAAATGGGAGTACTTCAGCTTCTTGGGAAACTCCTTGGGTTTAAGCCATCTCATTTCTTTGCTAAAATGTAAGCTGGGGGTCGGGGCTTCTCTAAATGGCTGGAAACTTGCACTCGTGGAGTTAATCAGCAAAATTCTGTGGGTGTTGCAATAATTCGTCTTCTCCAATGAATTTGGAAATATGGAACTGGAAATACTAGCATTTGCATATTTTGCATGAGAATACAAGGAATAAAAACTATGCATGTTTAACTTCATACCATTGATTTTGGAAAGTGGTTATTTATAGTCATTAGGTCTCAAGGACTTTTTTGTGTCACGCTTGAAGCTTCTAAAATAGGTTTCTAGTAACGGTTTTCGTTGTTTCAAATTTTTGGCTCTCACTTTCTTTCCTTGCCCCACTCTGACTTAAATATCTTCTGCAGTTTATTAGGTTACACTGGTTTATGTTTAATGCTCTACAGTGGAGTTCATGGAGTTGCGGCGAAGGGAGGGAAGGTTCCTGCTACCTTCTTATCGCTCTGATCCTCTCAGTTATGCCTTGTCTCAAGGTGTCAACTTCAAATAAAATCAGAAAATGTCATCTGGCTCTATGTCAGATTGTATCACTATAATCTAACTGGTTTGGGTGGTTATTTTTCCTGTCCTGCAGGAAGATGGATTTAATGAAGCGAAGTGTGAAATTCCTTCTCCTGTGGAGCCCTTGCATGCTGGTGCCTTCAAATCTTAGCATCCTGCCCCCTTGTGCTTCAGCTTTGTCCTGTGACCTGCTTGTTCCCAAAATCCATGTCAAACCTGGGGCAGAGAATATCCCTGTTGAGTGCCTAAAACTGACTTGGCACTGCTGAGGGAGGATGTCTCTCTGGCACTGCTTTCCTTCCTCCCCAGGAATGACCTCACACCATGATGCAAACCTAAGCTTTTCTTTAAAAAATTAGAATTTATGCTATCACTAGTACAGATCCAAACTGACATGTGAGCAACTGGATGCAGATTTTCCTGGGGAGGAGAAAATGAAAGAAGTGAGGGGAAAAAGTATTAAACAGTTGTTTCAGTAAAGAAGAATCAGTATTTATAATCACTGCAAGGCGCAGAATGTCGTTTAATTAAGTATAGAGAAGGTTTAGGTCGGATCTTTTGAAAAACTTTGCACAGCTTCATGGTGGTTGCGTTTCAGCAGCCATCTCTCTCTGACGCTCATTCCTGGCCATGTGCATCTCAGGCAGCAAGCTCTTTCTGCCCAGGCTGTAAAGTAAATAGTTACCTTCTTTCTTAACAGGTAATTTTTCTTTCTTAACAGGTAAATAATTTACATTGGCAGCCCACGCAGCCCAGGTGTTATTTTAAAAAGGCACAGCTGTGTTGTAAGTCTAAGCTGCTAATTTATTGTATAAAATTCAAGAGAGCATGCTGAAGCTATGTAGAATATGTATTGCTTTGGGTCAGCAGATGAAAATATAACTGATGAAAGTATGATATTGGGAGGTTGAATGTGTTAAAATGCAGTAACATTTACCTTGATCTGTTTAAAGCCAGGGGAAAAAAGGGGTATGTACTATTGGAATTCTTTAATTCTGTATGCACCCTTTTATAATGGTGCCTATATTCCTCTCTGTAACAGATGCAGGCACTTCCCATAGCACAGCATTTACTTATCCCAGCTAATGTGTGTTTAAATTGGGACCAGGGCTCCTTCAACAGCATAGGTGGACACTGACTTGTCTTCAGTAACCTTGGTGTTCCGCCAGCATCTGTGGAGCTGGGGCTGTGAGAGCCGGCAGGATCTGTGCCTGGGGGGTTGATTGCAGCCAGGAGGAGGAGAGCAAGTGCTGCTCCAGCTTCCTGGCACTTTTTGGCTTGTAGCTTTTTTTTTCGTTGAGGCAAGGAGAAATATTTTTGCTGCAGTTCTAATTGGCTCTTTTGCAAGGTACTTTTTCAAATGCTGGTGCTGCTGGTATTTCTATGTACTATTTTTAGAAGCAAACAAGGTCTACCTTATCTATATGATTTGTCTTGGACAATTGTATCTCCTGGCTGTTTCGATTGAAAAATTTACTGTCATGTAGAGGGTAAAGGAGATTAATTTTTTGTCTTTTTTAATGAAAGAGCAATCTTTAAAAGCACCTGTGCCCACTGTGTGCCCTGTGGAGCACAGACGGCTGGCGATGACTTAGCAGGCTGAAACACTTTGCTGCAAGCAGGGCATTTTCAGCATGTCCCCAGCTGAAGTACGTCCTGTTAGGTGGAACAGGATGTATGTGAACAGAGTGCTGATGCTAAGGTTAATGAACCCAGATCTGCCTCTACTGGCCCAAAGAATCACTGGTAGCACCATGAACACATTGCCTTCCATTATGAGGGATCATTTCCTGCTCAATCCCTCCCTTCATGAATTGTGGTTAGTTTTTAACATGTCATTTGCTGACCTGTCCCTTTTTGTCAGAATGTGACCAGAGATTTTTGACCCTTCCGCAGGAGTGACCAGCACTGCAGGGTTGTCCCCTAGTGGGGTATTTCAGATTGTAGTCATTCCTACCTGAGCTCTAGAGAAAACCTCTATCCGCAGCTCCGCCACTTGGATGGATCTGACTGAGGGAGGAATCAGTTACAGCCTGAAATAGCAACTGGAGTGCAATTCTATGACTGTTAAGTTCATGTCTTTGGCAAGTACTGTTGAGGAAGTAGGGAAACTGTATACACATTGGGAAATACAAGAACTCTGATTATACTTCCTTCTGTCCCCCAGCTGGCTCTTAACAAGCTTGACATCATCAACATATGACCATTTTGGCATCACAGGAAGACTCCTCTGGAATTGTGATTTTCAGAGAATTGTTCTGCTTTGAATCTTGTTAACCACCCTGATTTCCACCTCTCACTCCTCACTTGGAACTTGTGAGCTCCAATGGGAGCTCAAATTTTGCACTAATGAACCCTCTAGGCTACACTGAGGAAAACAGTAGGGGTCCCCTCTGTACTCTTGGATCTGCAGCATGGTGCAGCTAAAAATCACATAAATTATTAAAACAGATGTTTGGCAGAAAACAATCCTGAAATGGATAAGAAAATGAATTATTCATTGTTTTCCTTAGTTTGCGGCAGTGCAGGTTTTCTGTAAGACTTGCCGAAGATTAGACAGGACTCTTCCTACCAGATCCTATAGGAATATAGCAGGACAGGCTTTGTGCTTTCCCCTGTGAACAGTGCACATAGAAATCAGGTCATTCCTTATTCTAGTAAAGTATTCTACTCTATATAGAACTATAATTAGAAAAGAGATTTAGCTCTAAAACCTCCAAGCAAGAACTGGGTACAGCAGCTTAGCTCCAAAGGAGCTATGACGAAGGGCAGAGGGCTGGCTACTAGGCCTGGGCTCCACTGTGCCGAAGGACCGTCAAAACTATAGGTGGTATATTCCCCAAAATCCTTACAGCCTGGAATGAGGGAGGGAAGCAGGACAGGGGAGCACGAGGACAACACACACCAGCACAGCTGGCAGCTCAGCAAAGCAGAGCAGCACAAGAGGAGCTGGAAAAAAGAGACATGAGGTCGCCTGTTGTATGTTTACAGGCAGTATTGCCCAATTGAAAGGGTAACCAAGGAAAGCACATGCAGGTGACTCTGAAAAACCTAACCCATGGACAACAGGGCGTGGCACTGTGACACTGGACATGAGGACAGACATAGGAGACCCCAGCTTCAGCAGTGCATCCAGCTCTGGGGTCCTCTCAACACAGGGAGGACATGGACCTGTTGGAGCGAGTTTAGAGGAGGGATACCAGGAGGATGAAAGGGATGGAGCACCTCTCCTATGAAGAAAGGCTGAGAGAACTGAGATTGTTTAGCCTGGAAAAGAGAAGGCTTTGGGGTGATCTAATTGCAGCCTTTCAGTACCTGAAGGGGTCTACAACATGGAGAGGCTATTTACAAGATCATGTAGTGACAGGACAAGGGGGAGTGGCTTTTAGCTAAAAGAGGGAAGGTTTAGATTAGATATTAGGAATAAATTCTTTACTGTGAAGGTAGTGAGGCACTGGAACAGGTTGCCCAGAGAATTTGTGGATGCCCCGTCCCTGGAAGTGTTTAAGGACAGATTGGATGTGGCTCCGAGCAACCTGGTCTAGTGAATGGTGTCTCTGCAGGCAGTTAGAACCAGATGAACTTTAAGGTCCCTTCCAATCCAGGGCATTCAACTATTCTGTGATCCCTGATGCCTACCACACGGATGAGAAGAAAAGCTGTGATTCTCAAAAGAGGCTAGTCAGGAAGTATCAGTGAGATGTAGACATAGCCTAGATGTAAAGCCCTGCAGGGAGGCTAAGGGCTGAAGTGGGGCACTTGGTCATGGTCCAGAGACAAGATAGGAGTGTTCTCCACAGTTAGAAAGTGCTTCTGGGCACATTAGCCTATGAAACCCCCCTGATCACCCCCGAGAATCTGCCTCTGCTTGATGTGCAGGATGGGAGAATACCAAAGGGGCAGGATGCAGATGACCCAAGGATGCAGTTTGCTGCCTCTCTTTGATAGGGGAATTTTTGATGCTGATTTAGCTCTGGATGGTCTCACATGTTTCTTTAATCTGTTATGATTAAGCCATCATTTGCCTCTTCACTCCCTCCCAGTTTTCCATTCACATGGGCTGGTTGGTTTGAATTTGAGCCAACTGGCACACACTTTGCCTCCAGTTTCCATGCCTCTGGCCCCACTGGCCCTTCTCACGCATTTGTCAGCAAGCCATTTTGCAGAGGATGTGAGTGTCACTTCTCCATAGCTCTGTGGCCAAAAAAGAGCAGAAAAAGAACAGTGGGAGCAGAGGTCTCAGCAGGCTGCTCTGAAATGTCCTGACCTGGTGAGCCCCCTCCTCCTGTCCCCGTTTGCAGGGGGCCACTGCGACACCAGGGGTAGGAAAGCTGCTCTAAGCTTGGCCGTCTCAAGGCTGCTGTCCAGCTGCTTCGTGCCTTTCTTGAGAGCTGTGGGAAAGGGACATGAGCACGTGGCTGCTCAACTCCAGGGTGAAAACCCAGGGCTTCTCCAGCTCAGCTGCTAACAGGGCATGGCGTTGTTCTGCCCCTAAAGCAACCTCAACTTCCCACCAGGCTCTCTCCAGGGAGAATCAGCTTCTTCTGTCTTGCAGAATAGAATGGAGGTTTTGGGGGGTTTTTTTTGTCCATGCCTGAGACAGACCTCAGTTAGTGTAAGTCATGCCTGTCTGCTGTGAAACTCAGCAAATGGAAGAAATGAATCCAGCAAAAGCAAAGAACAGGAGATCCTGAACCCCGGCAAGAAGTTGTAATCCCAGCACAGTGCTCTCCTTCATTTGCTGGATAAAAAGACAGGTCTGAGGGAGATGTGAACATCAACTATCTAGCTGTAACCAAAAATCAGTAAAAATAAAAGAAACTCCTTAATACCAATGTAATATTAAGAATCAGGCAGTCACTGGAGGCATAAGGGAATATCTCCTCCGAAATACCACGCATGCTGAGTACAGGAAAGCTCCTGTTTATATACTGTATTTTACATACATACTCACTGATCGTCCTAGAATAAACATATATATATGATAGTCATTTCTCTGAAATCATTGACATATTTTCCCTCCCCTTTACACCTGTGTTCTTCTGTGCTGGGGGTCTCTTTGGTGGTGCCTGGTGGTCATCAATCCCAAAGTCATACCTGAATGATCAGTGAACTTGTAAAAGTTGACAGAACTGGGGCTGGTTGCTTTCCAGTTCTCCTTCTTACACAATAAGCATTGTGCAGCTGCAAAGGCCAGTGGGTTTTGAAGAATAAGCATTGTGTTAGCTCACCAGGTGTAGATGATTTTTCATCTGGCAACATAGTGAGCAGGTCAGAAAGCCTTCCTTGATCATTGGTGTGAGTGCCCTTGTATTAATGGGTAGACTAAGCATTCATATCCTCAGAGACTATTTAAAAAGCTTGCCAGTGACTTTCTCCTTGTGTGAAATATCAGTGCTTTTGGAGCACTAAACTAATTTCTAATTCCAATAGAGGTGCAGAAGATACAGAGAGGTGATGGAAACCTGCATTTTGGAGCTGTCTGAACTGCAAATCAGAGAGAGATGCTGGCACTTCATCTTGCATGTATAGATGCAAGTTAAGAATAGAGAATAAAGCATTAAAACATCGATGTCTAGAAACAGTATCTTTTGTGATCCTCTTAAATTTATTATGGATGTCTATAATCACTGCCTATGAGACTTGTACATAATAGCGATTAACCTCTATGTCACAGTTCTATTCCCTTATTTTTTAGGCACAGCAATGACAGCTCCTAGACATTTGAGTGATAAGAATTAGAGACTCTCTTCCCCGAAGAGAGAGAATTGCCTTTGGGGTAGGTCACCGTGGGGGGCAATGCCGCCTATGTCATTTGGGTTAGGTCATCCGTGATGCTACTGCAAACTCAATCAATATAATCCTAATATCAAGTGCCTAAACTTCAGAGAGGGAGCTAAGCACAAGTGAAAATGTTCCTAAGACCATGTACCTATCTTGGAAAAAGATAAGCCTGAAATACCCATTGCAGCTGGGAACTGTGGACTGCTGCATTTCCTGCACAAGCAGTGGGACTTCTACATCTGTCTTGCACTGTGCCAGAAGTTAATTCCAGGACATCCTAGCTCACTGCTGCTCTCAGGATCAAAGCAGTTGCAATATTTTATTTTCTTCATACTAAATTGTCTGTAACAAACAATGCAACGGGAAAAATATTGTGGTTTAGAGAGACCAATGTTTTTGTTAACAAGCCTACATAATGTCAGTGTATCTCAGCTGACCGCTGTTGTATGACTGAGTCCCAGTAGCCATGCTCCAGCAAGGACAAGTAATGCTTTGCCCATCATAAGAAATTCAGTTCCACAAAATCCCTGTACCTTGAGGAATAACACCTACTTGTCTCGTTTGAAGAAAAGGAGGTTTTCAATTAAAATAATGTAGGTTTCAGTTATGCCAGTCCATGGGAGAGGCCTGAATTCCCATGCTCCCCTTCCTTGCTTCAGCCATGAGGATGCTTTCTCCAAAAGACAAGTACAATACCCTCTGAGAATGAAATATCTTGGTTTATAGTTGTTGAATACAAATTTTGGGTATGATCTCATTGTTTTGTCTCAGCTGCTGTAGCAGCTGCTTCTCTGACGTGGCTGAATTTTGTGTTATTCCGTATATATATGCACTGAGCATGGAGCACTGTGTCTCATCTTGTTTAAAGCTATCACATCACCATCATCCAGCAACACTTGAAACCTGACCTTTAAGCAACATCTATGCTGGTTTTGGCTGAGGGAGAGTTGATTTTCTTCATAGTAGCTATTATGGGGCTGTGTTTTGGATCTGTGCTGGAAACAGTGTTGATAATACAGAGATATTTTTGTTATTGCTGAGAAGGGCTTACACCAACCCAGCACTGAGTAGGCTAGGAGTGCACAAGAAGTTGAAAGGGGACAGAGTTGGGACCAGCAGGATTTTCCAGACCATATGGAATCATACTCAGCATATCAAGCTGGGAGAAGAAGGAGGAAATGGGGATGCTTGGAGCGATGGTGTTTGTCTTCCCAAATAACCATTAGATGTGATGGATCCCTTCCCTGGAGATGGCTGAACACCTACTTGCCTGTGGGAAATGGTGAATTAATTCCTTATTTTGTTTTGTTTGTATGTGAGGCTTTTGCTTTACCTATTAAAGTCTTTATGTCAGCCCATGACTTTTCTTACTTTTACCCTTCTGATTCCCTCCTCCATCCCACTGTTGGGGGGGTGAGGGAGTGGCTGGGTGGTGCTGAGTTGCCATTTGGGGCTAAACCACAATACCACCTAAATGCAGAAAGTCAGATACCCCTGGCAGAGGGGGCAGCTTCCTCTGTTTAATGCCTGGCACTTTTTCTAGTTTCTAATGAGTTAAGCTTCATACCATTGACACCTCTGGATTTTGCCTCCTTGCCAATTTTTTCACCTGCATCCTTATCTCCTCAAAACCAAAGTCTCACTCCCCCTTCAAAACTTTTCTTCTTGCAAGGCCCCCACAGCCTAAGTCTTCACCACTGATGTCTGACTATACGACAAATTTGAAATCGTAAGATTTGAAATCGAAAAACAAAACCACAAAAGACAACTTCAAAGCCATAAGCGCCAACATTTTTATGAACAGCCTCACGTTATGGTGAGTGAAGGGCCATTATGATGGTGAAAGGTGTAGAGGGGAAGCCTTATGAGGAGCCACTGGGGTCACTTGGTCTGTTCAGCCTGGAGAAGAGGAGACTGAGGGGAGACCTCACCACATTCTGCAGCTTCCTCATGATGGGAAGAGGAGAGGCAGGCACTGATCTCTTCTCTGTGGTGACCAGTGACAAGATCCAATGAAATGGCCTGAAGCTGTGTCAGGGGAGGCTTAGGTGAGACATTAGGAGAAGGTTGTCCACCCAAAGTGTCGTTAGGCACTGGATCAGGCTCCCCACGGAGGCTGTCACAACACCAAGCCTGACAGAGTTCAGGAAAGACTTGTAAAACGTTCTGAGGCACATGGTGTGATTTTTGGGGTCGTTCTGTGCAGGGACAGAAGCTGGACTTTGATGATCTTTGTGGATCCCTTCCAACTCAGGTGATTCTATGATTAATTGCCTTCCAGTTGACCCCTCTACGTTATAACCAAGGACCGGTCTGGGGTAAAAGCAAGAGATTTCTCGCCTTGTTCTAAAAAAAATCCAGAGGTTTTGGACAACCCCCCTCTCCCGGTGCCAGGGCCCCTACCAACCCCGGCGCTGCCACCGCCTCCCGCCGGGCAGAGCCGCCCCGGCAGCCGCGGAGGGTGAAGCGCCGCCGCTGCAGCACCCTGGACAGCTCCCAGTGCTACTGACTGGGTGCACCGGGCCTCCAGTGGCAAAAATAATAACCCTCTCCGCCAGCTCCTGGTAATTCCCGTGTTACAGCCCTTTGCTGCCACTGAGTGCTGGAACAATAGCTTTGTAACTATCTCCAAGAAAGTCCTGTTAATCGAATTAGGTAAATTGTTGTTGAGTTTCTGGCAGAATTCAGAGTTTGGCAGTCATGTTGAGGCCATGCCCTTCAGGGCTTTGGAACTGTACTGGGTGATTTTTCGCTCAGTTTGCCATGTCAGAGTTCACGGAGAGGCTGGACAATGCTCTTGGCCATGTGGTTTAGTTTTACATATTGCTGCAAGGAGCAGGGTGCTGGACTCGATGATCCTTATGGGTCCCTTTCCAACTTGAGAGAATTTATGATTCTATTCTATCAAGAGTTGCCTGAATAGGAGTTGGCTGTTGTGAATTCCCTCACCTTGGGGAAAGTCTGTCAAGGATCCTGCACGTCAAGACCTGAGAGATCCCAAAGAGACAGGAGCAGCCTGGAGGAAATAAAATCAGTGCAGCATTTGTCTTCCCTGAGGCAAACGTTTTCCATGCTGTGAAACACTGCTCTGAGTCACCTAAATACTTCCTAAATTCCATCAAGGAAAGTGCAGATAGGCCTATTCACATGCTCCTTGTTTGTTCCTGTAAGCAAATTAAAGCAACTTTCTATCAGCATTTCTATCCGTTGTAAAATGTCCTCCTCTTCATTGAGCCAGGCTGGGAAGGCTGAGGCCTCTTAAACCTCGAAAGGAACCTGTGATATCTGATTTCACAGGAACTCCCCAAGAGGTAGTATCCCTCTCCAAGTTAGGACAGTTGTTATAAAGTATTTCTGATGGATTTTTGAACCCATTCCTGAGGATCACTGGCAGCATCTCTTGACATTGGTAGCCCCACACCTCTCAACACCGTAGTATAGTAATCAACTACACCACTCATTAGTTAGACTAAGAAAACGGCTCCAAAGTCTCCGTTGCTAACATCCAAACCCATCACTTTGTGTGCAAGGAAAAGATTTATTTGCTTTCTTCTTTGCTGCTATGTTGTATATATTTTAAGGCTGTTAACAATCTTTTGTCTTATTTGGCCCACCCCCATTCCCAGTGAGGTGCCTGGTGTCTGCTGCTGGGGTTGGTCACACTGGTGCCCTGATGATAGGAGAAACAAGGAGCAATAACTCTCCAGAATACCTCCCGACATTTAGCAGTCTGTGGGTTATGGAGCCAGCAAGTCTATCCCTATATTTGTCAGGACTAGATGTCTTTTTTTTCCTTCTGCAGATTTGTCTAAACATTTTTAAACATATCTGTTCTGTTTTCTTTCAGAACATCTTGTACTTTTGAGTTTTACATTTCAGTTTTGCTTTGTGGAATGCCTTTTTTCATTTTATATGTCGCTATTATGTTTGCTATTTATTTGATGGACTGAGAGACTGCAAATAGCCAGTCTTTGTGCCCTTATTTGCTCTTACTCATGTCTTTTCTTCAGTTACCTTTTTTTTAAGGTAAAGGGATCTAGTCTGCTTAATTTCTTCACAAGTCAAAACTGTTACCATGCTTTTTATTATTTTATTGCCTTCTGCAATTTTTCCAACACTGACCATGGAGCTGATGTGTTCAGGGAACTCTCTGCAGTAATTCCTAGATTTTTCCTGTATGCCAGTGTCTGCTGAGCTCATTATTTTGCGTGTTGGAATATTCTTTCTCCCATGTATCCTCCCTCATGTTCGTCAACTTTAAATTTTATCTACCATTTTATCACTTATGATTTGGCATTCAGATGACTTCCTGCAACCCCTCATCTATGACATTTATACCACCAGAAAATTTCACAATCCTTCTGTTTTTCCTGTAAATATGTTAAACAATGCAGCCTCTTGTGGACCTCCTTTTATTAAGCAATTTCACTGTTCACTGCCACTCTCTTTCTGTCTTTCACCCAGTTAAAGGGAGAGCTCCCCTTTCTGTCCCATCACAGTTTGTGGTTTTTAAAACTTATTGATCGGCTCACTTTTACTGTTTCAGAATTGTAATAGATACTGAGAGCAGGATTTCCCTTTGCAGAAGCCTTGCTGGCTTTTTCCACTTAGAATCATAGAACTGTAGAATTGTTTAGATTGGAAAAGGCTTTTAAAATCGTCAGCTCCAACTATTAACCTGGGTCTGCCAAGTCCACCACTAAACCATGTCCCTGAGTGCCACATCTACACCTCTTTTAAATACCTCCAGAGATGCTGATTCCACTACTTCCCGGGGCAGCCTGTTCCAATGCTTGACAACCCAAGGCAATTATGTGCCTTTGAATTCAGTCTGTTTCTTTTCTGTGGTTTGGCTTTTTTTCTAATATGGAAATGGAGCTTCCTGGTCTGTAACTGCCCAGCTGTCCTCTGCAGTCTTCTTAAAAACTGATACTTCATCTGCCACCTCCTGTTCCTCTGGTACCAGTCTGATGTGAGCAATAAGTTACACTCCACAGTAACTTGGCAGGCAATTTCACATCCAAGCTCCTTTAAAATCACTGGGTGAACATCATCTGGTCCTGCTGATAAATCACCGTTCATGCTATTGGCTTCTGGCCTGTCAGTTAAGACCATTTCTCATCACCTGCAGATAAAAGTTCTAGCATGGAAATTCTCCTAATCCCTTCCACAGTGAGCACTGCTGCAGGTAATTAATTTACCTTTCCTATACCAAACATATTTTCTGAGCACTCCTGCTCTGTATCTATCATCTGCAAACCCTGCAGTCTCCTGGCAGGTTGCCTGCTTCTGATGTATTTTATTTTTAGCTTTTAATGCATCCACCCTGGTGTTAATCAACAGTTTTCTTGCCCTCCTTACAAACTTTTATTTAACTTTTCTGAGTTCTTTTCAGTTTTGCCAATGTAGATACATTTTCTGTGTTTTGAGCAGTTGTATTTTATTCATAACTCTTCCCTGTTCTTTGCTGATTCTTCTTTTAGCCTTCCTAGTCCCATAAGGAAGTTTCCCTCATGCACGTTGTGGTGACTGTCACACCATCATTTTACAAAAGTAACATTTGATCCTGATCCTGTGTTCTGTTAATGGCTGCACAGCTTCTCCTTCTGTGACATCTGACTGCCCAAGGAGAAATAATTTATGTTGTTAAAAAATGTAGCTTGAATCAGAGTCCAGTTTGACATTTTCCCACTTTGTGGAGGCGGTGTGAAGCTGATGTTTTCTGTGGCCACTGTGCTTTCTGCCTTACAGCCTCCTTGGTGTCTTATTCTGGTTGACACATTAGTCCTAACCGCACTTTTCCTATTTTTGAGAAGCCAGGCTAGAGGGTTTTTATATTTTTTCAACAGTTAGTTTATCTTGATAAAGATTTCTTTAACGTATGCTGCACCTTCCTTCACGATGTTGTCGTCTTTGTCTTTCTGATATTCGCATTAGCACCACGTTCTATGGTTGTCTCCCAGTCCCCACCTCTCTCATAGGCCAGTCCTGGTTAACAAACAGATGTTCCAAATCACCCAACTTCATTTTGTAATTAGTAATATTTGATTAGTAATATACTAATCAATAGTAATATTGATTTTTTTCTGTTTCTGGCTATATGGGCCTTTATTTGTTGAAATTGCTGATTGTTTTGTTTCCCATCTGAATTTTATTGACTTTCACCCTGTTCTATATCAGGGGATGCAGTATGGTATGATTTTAAATTTAGAGGCTGAGCACTACACATTTGGAGCTGGCCGTTTATGCAGACAAGCTTTCCCCAAGCCTGAAAGAGAGTTTTCAGTAATTTCAGTGCTCAGGTGAGTGCAGCCTCAGCAGAGAAGAGAGCCAAAACTCACAACCAAGGCTGCAAAGGGAGTGCGACCCTGGGACAACAGGTGTAAGTTCCCACTTATTAATCTCACAGGAGACTTTATTTAGCCTCATTATGACATGGAATTGATTGTATCTGATGAGAGAGTTTCAGTTTAACAGTTTTCTTGATACACAAGTGAAAATGCAGCTGAAGTACCCAGAGGTATCATTAAGCAGGGGAGTATCCTAGACTGAAAAAAGAAAAAAAACAACCAAGGTTTAGTGTTTTCAATGCTTATTGTCTTCTGACTTCGCTTAGATTTAAACCACTTAAAAAAAATAGGCTAGATTTTAAATTCTACTGGGGTTGTAAAAATCAGTTTGTTGCAAAAGAAGTCTGTTAAACTCAGTTAATTGTTATTACTTATTTTGTTCCAAGCCCAATAAGCTTTAGAACCTAGCAATTTGAAAGCACAGTTTGAAATACAGGTATAGATTTAAAGAGCGAGGCTTACTGTTTCCTATCATAGCTTCATAAAAGTGTTAATTAATATTGCTTACAGTGAAATTCTTTTATTGAAAATTGTGTTGAAGTGAAAGGCCTAAAGCTACTTCTGGCATAATCTCTTCCAGGTGATGCTAGAACAGAACTTTGCGGAGGGCAGATCAGAACCTGAGAGACACAGAGGGGCAGATCCTTGTCTGATATAGCCAGGCCCTGCTCCGCTGGAGCACTTTGGGGAAATGGTTTGCAGCAAGCAGAAGCAGATACTGCCTAACATGGTAACAAGGCTCAGGTCAATCGTACTGGAACTGGCAGTCACCGGTGAAACTGTGCTGCAAGTATTAAAAAATTATGTCCCTGCTTTCAGCTATGCCAAGAGATGTCTGCGGACAAGAAGCTGAGCAGCAAAAGGGTTGAATACAGCAGGGAAAAGAGGTACATGCAAAATCCATTCTAGATTATTTATTGCTCAATGTGTGCCGTAGATTTGATTAAGGAATTGGGTCACTCTCTCTAGATATTTTGGGTGATGCATCTGGGCCAGGCTGTCACAGTGATGTGCAAGCCCACATACACACCACATGCATGTAGAAAAATGCAGATTTCTATGAGCACAAGGTAGGACCTTCTCCAGGAGCCCTCCTCCCGAGGGACGTCTCCACAAGGGATTATGTGGAGCAACTTAGATACCTGGATCACCATGAATATCCTGGCCCCAGCAATTTGATCTTCAGGTCACCTGAGCCCAACTTGTTCCAGGCCTACATGTGGCAGGGACGGCAGACATCAACAGGGAGCAGACATCAACAGGGCATGACACTATTCTTGTAGACCGTGCACATCTCTGGCCATGAGGCTGAGACAAAAGTCACTGCCTGCTTCCCAAGAGGGGAGAGTTGAAGCACAAGGAAAACAGTCATTTGGAAGAGAGACACAGCTCTGGCTGCTCTCCTAGGTACAAGAGGCATAAATGCAAAGCCAAAAGATTAAGGCACATCCAGGCATGTATGAAAATCTTTCTGGGCCCTGCCATACAAGCTGTAGTAGAAGAAAGCAGGGGTCTACATTTGCCTAACAACTGCCGCCAAAACCAAATTATTACTCATCTCCCTCATCCACCCACTACGGCCAAGAACTGGCAAGTACAAGTGGAATACAGCACACAGGGTGGGACAAGATGACCACCTCTGTTCGTTCCACATATGAATTTATGCTTCTTTGCAGTCCCTCACAGATCAGCCCCGTGTGAGTAGAGATTGGCATTAGCTGATAAGCACAGCAGAGCTTGCTTGAAAATGCTGTCATCTCTCTGCAGAAGCTGACAGCTGAACTGTTAAGCTGGGAGGTCAGAGTTGATTGGCTTGAGCAGCAGCTGTATGTGGCCCTGAGAAACGTGCCAAAGGCTTTTCCAGCTCAGACTCGCGGGACGCTAATCCGTGGGTAAACCCTGCGCACAGGGGCCAAACCAGCTCAGCTGTGCAGGTGAAGAGTGATTTAGGAGCCCCCACAATGGCAACCCAGGGTGCCAGCACCTGTCAGTCTTCTTGATCCCTTCTAGCTCACTGCACCAGCAAAATATAGATTATGATTGTGGCAAGTTCTTCTTGAATTGCAAGGGCATCTATTGCCTCTGGCACACTTCCAAATGCAGTTGTATAAATAGAACTGTGCTGGACTTGCTACATAGCGAGGAAGTTATTTATGCTTCACGTTTTTTTTGGCATGACCCAGAGAAAGATTCTATGCATACACAGAAATGCTGATTTGATAAGGCTGAGAACCTCAGGTTTTGTGTTTCCTTCTTTTTTTTATGTCATCTGCTGAACATATACACAGAATTTACACATTTCATGTTATATATTCCCATCTGCTGAACACAGAGATTACAGAGTGTGCCATTTTTTTTCCACGGAAAACTGAATTTTGAGTGAATCTTTGGAAACTAAAAAATGTCACTAAGAAAATGTTTGTAATCAATCCACTTAGGAATGCAGCACGTGCAGTTCCCTGACATCAACCACCTTTTTTTCCATACTCACCTCTCTCTCGTTGCATGACAGTTTCCTACTTTGTGACTTGGAGGTAGCACATCATGAGAGTGGTTGATTACGTCACATGGAATAGAGAACCTGCCTGGCCTGGAGCCTGGGCAATAAAGGAGAAAGGGGCACAGGTCACACAGCCTACAGCAGCCAGGGCACATCATTCAAAAGCAAAGTGGACACAGTTGACATGTGTCCACTGTGCTTTCATACATGACATTTGCCTTTGACAAATTTTATTTTTCCTTGATAAAAACAATTTTCTTGAAAAAAAAAAAAGAACCTGGTTTCAACATACTGGAAAACATACAGGATTGATAAAAGCATTCTGGTAAAGCCCACTGAACAATTTTGTAACGGTTAGCCAAAGTTTCAAATCTCGGTGCCTAAATTTGGTCTAGGCTGGTATCCAGGCACATAAACTAGTGGTCTGATTTTTCCCAAAAGCGTATTGAACATCCTGTGTTTTTAGTTTCTGTGGAGTGAGGTGATACGGGCTTAGCAATTCCAAATTACCAGGCGTAGAGTCAAGCTTCTGAAATCTGAACATTTAGAATTAGGTAGTCATGGTCTGATCCAAAGCCCAGTAAAGTGAACAGAGGGACTGCTGCTAGACTTTTGGTTCTGTGTGTGGCTAATTCATCTATGCTTAGGTGTCAGAGTGAAAATTACCTCGTTTGAGCCAGGTCAGTCATGAGAAACCACTGTTTCGCTCATCGTGGGCAGTTCCTGCTGCACAGAGTGCCTTTAACAAAGGAGGCGGGATGGCAGAGGACATGGGGGTAGTAAAGTGTCACCTGGGCAATCCTCCCCATGAGCAGGAAATGTGCTCCACTGATGTCCTGGGCACACTGTGTAAAACTTCTCGTGGGTCAAATGCTGACATACAAATGCATACACGGGGCCAAGCAGCTGGAAAGCAGCTCTGCAGAGGACCTGAGGCTCACCAGGTGGTGACCATGGACACCAGGCTGACCATGAACCAACAATGGGCCCGTGTGGCAGAAGCCAAACCACCTCCTGGGCTGCATCAGGCAGAATATTGCCAGCAGACTGAGGGAGGTGATCCTTCTTTTCTGCTCAGCACTGGAGACACGTCTGGAACGCTGTGTCCAGAGCTGGACTTTCCAAGGCAAGACAGACACGAAGAGACTCTAGCAAAGGGCCATGAAGATGAGGAAGCATCTGACATATGAAAAAAGGCTAAAGGAGCTGGCACTGTTCAGCCTGGACAAGGCTTAGAGGGATCTTCTCAGTGTATGTAAACCCCAGATGGGAGGGAATGAACAAGACAGAGCCAGACCCTTCTCAGTGGTGCCCAACAACAAGACAAGAGGAAATGGGAACAAACTCAAAGGCAGGAAACACATTCAAACATGAGAAAAGCCTTTTTAACTGTGAGGACATCAAGCACGGGAACACTTTACCCAGAGAGGCTGGAGGGGCTAGAGCAGCTGCTTACATTAAAGTATTGTTTTAATGAAAATTTTGCCTAAAATAATTTGACTGATAAACTAAAGACAAATCACTGTTAGCCCAGAAGTTCTTTGACGGTCTCCCTCTCCTTTATACTGCAAAGAGATGGAAAATCATGATAACATATATCTCCACAAAGCCATCTCTCATCCAGGGATTCTTTGGTGAGCAAGAAGGTAATGGAGAGAGTTTGAGCCTTAAGGGTCACACCAAGCACCTACGTTAAGGTCCCTCAAACTAGGAAATTTTGTACTTATATATCTGTATTTGGTTGAAGTTCTTCGACATGAATTGCCTGTACACCTACAAAATGCTGGCTCTTCACAGCATCTGGCACTAAATGCTGAATTGCCTTTTTCCTCAGTTTCAGGCAAATGACCTAGGCAAGTAACTTATTCAAAGTCTGCTTGAAAACTAGAAATGCCTGAAAAGAGAACCACTTAGGCTGGTATTCTCACTTTTAGGAACTTGTTCAAGGTGATTTACTTTAATCATATTGTCAAAGTCAGATGCATGTTGACTCTGTGAAAGATTGGTGACTAAAAGTTGTGGATGACCCAAACTCTCCAGAACATTTTCTCAGCATCTTTCAGCACAACCACAGGCTGGGTGGAGAATGGATTGACAGCAGCCCTGAGCAGAAGGACTTGGGGGCATTGGATAATGAGAACTCAACATGACCCAGCCGTGTGCACTCACAGCCCGGAAAGCCAAACGCGCCCTGGGCTGCATCCCAAGCA
This sequence comes from Cnemophilus loriae, assembly GCA_013397755.1. Taxonomy (NCBI): domain Eukaryota; kingdom Metazoa; phylum Chordata; class Aves; order Passeriformes; family Corvidae; genus Cnemophilus; species Cnemophilus loriae. Next base: position 2,594,187 of record VZTF01002837.1, on the reverse strand, counting down.
GCGTGGGCAGCAGGGCCAGGGAGGAGATTCTGCCCCTCTGCTCTGGTGAGACCCCACCTGCAGTGCTGCATCCAGCTCTGGGGTCCCAGCACAGGAGGGACATGGACCTGTTGGAGTGAGTCCAGAAGAGGAACACAAAGATGATCAGGGGCCTGGAGCACCTCTCCTATGAAGACAGGCTGAGAGAGCTGTTTAGCCTGGAGAAGAGAAGGCTCTGGGAACACCTTCTAGCAGCCTTCCAGTACCTAAAGGGGTCTGCAGGAGGGCTGGAGAGGAACATTTTACAAGGACATGTAGTGATAGGACAAGGGGAATGGATCTAAAGTGAAAGAGTGGTCTAGTGGAAGGTGTCCCTGCCGTTGGCAGGGGGAGTTGGAACTAGATGATCATTAAGGTCCCTTGCAACCAAACCATTCTGTGATTCTTCCTATCTGAAAATTGCTAGAATCACTTTGAACTGTTTCTGAACCACTGCTGGTTCAGACAGCAAAGCCCACACCTCTGGTTGTTCCATTGCTAGACTGAGACGAGCCAAAAACCGTCAATTTACTCACGGCACTGCTCTCTTTTGGGAGTTACAAACAGTGAAAGATTCTCATCTTTCATACTGAATTATCAAGTATTCACAGTATTTAAAAATAGATTTTCCATGTCCTTCTCCAGCCATTGCTTACATGTCTCAGCCAAGCTTACGAACACAAACAGACCATGTGCAATACTTATAATAGAGCAGCATCTGGTGCAAGGTGGGCTGCAGAGAAAGGCTGTGTCCACTGCTAACAGAAGTTCATTTCAATGTCTCAGCGCTTTTTTTTCAGAAAATTTGCCATCCCTAGAAGTGCTGGAGGCAAGTTTGCTCATTTGCAGCCAAGAATAAACAAGAGCTGACTTTTTGTCATTACACTGCAGTGGGGATTCCTTGACTGGGAGAATGAGAGGCACAAACTGCAAGACTGCAAACCCAGACGGACAGTACAAATGACACAGGGCAAGGGCTCATTTATTAGCAAACTTCAAGCAACAAAAACCCTTAATAAGTGGTGCTACCAGAATATTTTCTCTTTCCTTAAAGCCTGGGCCCAAATCCCACCTGCGAGGGCCACCTCTGCCTCACCCTCAAAGACCTGGGTAGCCCAGCACAGCCCTGCAATGTTGCCTGCTCCTTCCGTGCTCCTGGAAGGGAAAGAGATGTGTATCAGCAGCATGGCACATACTCAAATGACTTCCTCCTGGAAGCTGTACTTTGTGGAAGATACTGAATCTCTGAAGCCGTTAAAACGACAGATGGGGCATGCCTAGGAGGAGTTTGATTACTGATTTCACAAGCCCAGGAACTGTGGTCTCTTCAAGCTGGCTCAAGATTTTTTAGCAGGCGACGACACCATGACAGCAACGCAGACACAGTCACGCCTCAGCCTCTCGAGGCTGGGCACGGCTGCGCCGTGGTGCCTGGCAGGCCACCCTGCACCCAGTGGGACCTCTGCTCCGGGCAAGGCTCACGGCAGGGCTGGGGTGCCAGCAGGAACCTACGCCTGCAACTGGCCGGGCTCATCCATCCAGGCACCGCTCCAAAAATAGCTTGGCCAAAAATAGGACTGTGGGAATCCCTGCCTGAAATCGAGCTTCAGAAAACACAATTATTGACAACGTCCCAGTGGGACAAAGGCTCTCTTTGAAGTCTGTGTCCACAGGCACCAAGTGTATAAGTCTCTCTGGACAGAAAAGTGACCCAAACAGGTCATACGTATGGTTACATGTCTGTTATGCTGCAGGGTTTCCATTCTACAGCACTTTTTTTAAAAATACAAATTAAAATGTAAGTAGGAGGAACAAGCAAACCACTCCACTTGCATATCACACTGTACCACAGCTATTATCAGCACAGGTCAGGAGAGGAATAAGGAATGCTCCAAAAAATGGTTTTACATGGTCTTTATTTAAACAAAATGTGCAAGTGGAAGCAGAGGTTTCACATTCCTTTCTGCTAAGCAAGTTTATGCGTCTTACATTGGATAATACAGGCTCTTACATTACACAGTGCAGTTTTACACCCTCGAGAACCCAACACTGATGCCAAACGAGCCGGCGTGGTGGGCTGGGAGTACAGCACTCACAGAAGCTACCGGAGGAGACAGCAACATCAAACTGTTCCTCAGCATCTCCCATTTTACAGCTGGATCACTGCAGACTAAAAGAATTACACCATCACAGACCCATTACAAACATTAACGCAGGCAACAGACAGGGGAGAGTAAAAAAAAGGTTCATGACATCCTCAATTGACTGAATGCTAATTGCTGAGGCATGCTGTGGGTGTTACTGATGCCTGTGGAGGCACACACTGAAATCACCTCCAGAGTTTCTGAGAGTCTTTCAATCCTGATAAGACTTCACAAGAAGCCACATGAGGATTACAGTAATCAGGACAATCATGAAGTTGAGGCAAATTTCTCGTGTGGAATGTTCCATTTTTTGGGAGTAATGAGGAGAGAGCAGAGGTCAGCAGGCAGAGCAAAGGGAAAACTTCAGTGACTTGCTTGGATATGTCCTTGAGCTCAACCTTCAGGTCACAGGCTCTCTTAAAAAAAAAAAAAAAAGAAAAATATGTAAAGGACAGATGCATGAAGGTGGCAGATTCAGTAGAGCTTTTTACGTCGGTCTAAATAAATGTTGTTTCAGTGGCCAGGAGTCAGTAAGCACTGGGGTGCTAAGAAGTAAAAGCTATCTTTGGCAGCTTATCACCTTCTTTGATTTCCAGCATTTGACAAGGACATTCCCAGTGTCACCCCAAAATTCAGTCTGTGGAAATCAATCCTGCTTTCTGCAAGCATTTTCAGATAAATAATGCCCAAGCCCCATTTAACGCTTTCAACAAGTACACATCATAAATATACTATTGTTAAGAGTTTATAAATTCCTATATTTGTCTGTGTATTTTTTTTTGAAGAAACTAAGTGCAAACTACTATTTTATAGAGAAAAACTAATAAATCTGAATTATTTGTTACCGCTAAAAGTACAAGGAGAACCTAAGGTTAGACATTTTCATTTCTGAAGAACTTCACATATTTTGTGAATCATTCCTACAAATGAAATAGTATTTTCTTAAGAAACTTCTGCCTATCCTGAAATTTCAAGGAAAAATTGAATTGAAAAATGCTAAAAATCTCATATTTCAAAATTCCCATTCAAGTTGTACCCAAAAACTTTTCTGTTGGTTATTGTTTTTATTTAATTTATGACAGCAATTTTTGAATGTTATATGTTTTTGGAGTTCATGCAGAGAAAAGAGAATACTTTATCATGAAAATCATGCACTAATCCCATCTGCATACCATGTAAATAAAATAAGAACCCTTAAACAAATGAAGCATTAGCTCTAGACAAAGAATTTCTGCTACACAATCAGATTAGGCTGTAACATCTCTGGTGCAAAGGAGAAGCCTTGGGACCATACCAGCATGAAGACAGAGAGTTTCAATTGAAACTGCTTTAGTTTGCAGATTAAATATTAAAAGGCTAATGCATGCAGTTAACAAATTCCTACATTTTCAAGTTGTTTTGCCAGCCTCCTATGTCCCTGCACATGAGAAAACCTGACCTAATAAGTAAGCCAGTTCTTTTACCTTGAGGAGATAAACGGAGGCCAGGGGTTCTGCCTCTGGACTTTGGGTCACTGCAGGTATTATTTCCCTCCAAGCTTCTGCCTATCCCCCACTTGGTCTGGATGCTCTGTCCCTGCGTGGGAACTAAAGTAGGCTGAGGGTGGAGACCAACAAGTGAGTTGGCAACCCAGGTGCTGACATCATCCCCCCCAAATATTTTTAAAGGGCTAAGCTGGGCTGCAAATTTGGTTAAGGCTGTTTATGTAGTGGGCTCTGGGGGCTGATTTGCTTCTTTTGCCATGGTGCTGTACTAACAGAAGAGCTGTGTGAATCCCTTGGGAGTCAGTTGGATCTGACAGAGAATTTCATATGATCATAGAATGGTTTTAGTTGGAAGGAACCTTAAAATTATCTATTTCCAACTCCCCTGCCGTGGACAGGGACACCTTCCACTAGACCGGGTTGCTCAGAGCCCCATCCAACCTGGCCTTGAACATTTCTGGGAATTGGGGTACCCAACTTCTCTGGGCAACCTGTGCCAGTGCTTCACCGCCCCCACATTAAAGAATTTCTCCCTAATATCTAATCTAAACCTACTCTTTGAGCTGGAAGCCATTCCCCCATGTTCTGTCACTACATTCTTTTCTTCGGCCTGTTGGTGTCTTCCCCAGTGTGGGGAAAGGGAAAGAAAGAGCCACTTGAAGAGTTCTGTGTGCAGAGCTAAGGACCTCAAGATCATTCCCAGGATATGGAGCCTGTCTACATATCCACCTTTTTGAGTACAGTACAGCTGTTGTTGTTCCACATACCTGTAGTCTGCACAGCTTCTCAAGTTCATATGCATTTAAAAGAAGGTGAATAGGAGCAAAATATACTTTTCATTTCAATACAAATAACTGAAACAGGATAATTTGCTGGATAGAATAGTTTGGGACTAGCTTGTGCTGAAAAGTACAAAACATTTCTTTAAAGAACTGCTGACACTCTCATGCTCTTCCCTCATTGAATTTCAGTGCTGGTGTGAATGCTTCACCCATCTGAGCATACATTGAAGTATTTCTGCCACGATGAAGTGTTTCACACCTGAAAGGCACTGCTCTGTGGCCTAGAGAGCTGTAACCCCCACACTCCCTTATCTTTGCTCAAGGCACTGCTAGAACTTGCTCTAAACATGAACAAGAAGGAGTGGCTATTTGCTCCCTTTGAATTGACACAGCAGAGTGAGCTGGAAGGAACTGGGAGCACAGTGCCATGGGTTTCCCCCTCCTTGGAAAATACAAGTATTTCCACTGAAGTCAGAGGGGTCACTTCTGCAACACAGTGCTGTCAGAGGAGTGTGGGGATCCCGATCAAGCTAAAGTGTGTAAGGCTATCCACAACACTGACCTTATTCTCACTGCCAAACACCGTGTGATGTATAGTATGCAGATTATTTATTGATTCTGATGCCTTTTGTATATTTATATTCAGGCATGCTGGGACATACTTTAGCTCAGAGTATCCGAGCTTGTTTGTCACTGTCCCCTTCCCTGAGCTCCCAGGTTTCTCCCTTTGCACCATCGCTGGCACTCACATCACGGGACGATGGCACGGTGAGGGAGGGCAGCTGGCTGGAAACCTACCCGGTGGAAAACACAACAAAACAAACAGCTGCGGGTAACCAGGGGGGTGGAGGGGAGTGTTGCTTGGGTTTTGCTGGATGATCTCCCTAAATAGTCTTCCCATGGGATCAGTGGAGGTAGGAGGGGGATCGGAACAGTAGATGCCTTCCTCTTCATTGGTTTGACTTGCCACTGCCCTCCTACACAATCAGGCAGCACGTTCAAAAGAGCCAGTGTGCTGTGTGGGAGCCTTGTGCTAAAGTACACAGATCAAACAGCAAGGGCTTTAACCCGTGCCTCATTCAGGAGTTCCACGCCTAAGCAGGTTGGCAGGGTCCTATTACGATGCTTGCTCTGCTGAGCCATCCTTTCAGGGAAAACTTGGGCAAACGTCCCACACTTACAGATATTTGGGAAATCCAGGCTGAAAATGCTCCTTTTAGCCAGAGGGAAGCAAGATTATGACTACCATGAGCCTACCCTAGACTATTTCCTCCCTTGGCATGTTCTGAAGCAGAAATCTGTGGATTTCTCATGCTATACCTCATCTACTTCACCTTGAATCACATAAATCTTTGCCAGAAAAATGGTGAAACATGTGAGTGCCGTTCACCCTAATTATTAAATGTTACACAGCACTGCCCAAATATTCCATTTGGGCTATGGAAACCTCAGGATTTATTTTGCTCTCTGCTAACAGGAAACTCAAAAAGTGTATTTCTTAACCTAGAACCCCTCAGTTCTGGTTCCCAGGCCTGTACATGCACTTTCACACTGACAAGAGAGCTCCTTCCTCCTCTGTCCCAGTTCATGTCCTTCTTCTTGATTGTCCTGCCTGACAGCTAGACAATTTCCCTTCTTCAAGGCAGGGAAACAGCACTATAAATGTAATTAATCAGCACACACAATGAACACCCTAACTCGCCTCTACAGGCATAGATGTTTCTCTCATTTTTTGCACTGAGGATCTTACAGTAGACCATGGATGAGCATATAGGATCACAAGAATTCATTGCTGAACCAGAACAAAGTTCATCTAACCCAACACAATGACGGGTAGAGCAGTCTGGGGAAAGCATATAGAAACACAGCAAATGTAACATGATCTTTGCCTAGATATCCTCAAACGTCTGGGGTTCAGTCTACTGGGATTGCTAGACAGGGACTACAGACAGGCTGGGTTTATGGCTCCCTCTTGCTCATTCCATGAATAATACTAAATCAGACATCTTGTTCATAGTTGAGCTTTACCTATATATTACATATGTACACACACACACACACAGACTTGTAAAAAAAAAAAGGGCTTGGCACTGACCAGGAGGTCCGATAAGCACCCCTGAGCTGTGGAATGTGCCTGGATGCTAACTGTGAATCCAACCAGTGTCTGAATATCTGACTTCAATTTGCCACAGATTCGATTCTGCTGTTGCCAGAGGCTGAAACTTCTGCCCCCTCCACCCAACACCCCCCCCACCCAAAAAAAACCACTGCTTATTCCTGTTCTTTGTGAACAAAAAGCATAAGGACCTTAAAGGATGTTTCTTTAAAAAGCTGGTTTATTTATCCAGGTGATTTAGTACTGATTAGGAAAGCAGAAAGCAGAGAAACAGAATGAACATAGCGCTTTTACTTGAAATGCTAATCCAGAGGTTTAGATACAGCTTTGAATATTTTTCTCATTGTCACTTTTTCTTCTTTTTCTGACAGACCTGGATGTTCTCAGCTTTCATGTAGTCATGCCAAAGCTCCATTTTCATGCCTCGCATACTCAAACTTAAGGCTCCAGTCTATATTTAAAGTTGCTGTGACTATCTCACGTCCTTCCCAACCTACTAATCAAGTAACATATCATCTTTCAAAGCCATTCTTACACAATTAGAGGATATTGTGTTCATTTTTCCTCTCAGCATTGCCTTTCCTACCAAATGCAGTATATGTATGTATAAGTATGGGCCAACAGTCACACAGATGTTTACAATTGTTGCCAGCATAATTCTTTGTTCTCTGTCAGAGTTCATTTCTTTTTATATTTGTTCTTACAATATTTTTATTAGGTGTTGGGTGTTGTTTTGTTAATTTTAGACTTCAGAAGGTATTCCTTTTATTTCTCTACAACATTTTCAACTGGACAGATGTTGCAGTACTGTGAGCCAAACAACAACCCTCTGCGGCAATGTAGTCGGACCAATAAAAGACCATGTGCAACCCTGAACACAGAGGGGAAAGAAGAAAACTTGAAATTACTTCTAAAGCACCACAAATGAGAGAGAAGATAAGAAGGATAAAGCAAAGGAGGCCTTAATCTTAAACTTTTATAGCTGGCTGTCTCAAAAAAATTAAAATGTCAGGACAAGAGTGAAGAAAACATCAATTCACCTTCAGCAGTGGTGACCCAGTCACTCCAGGGATAATCAAGTAGTGAATAGCATTAGGAGATTAAATATCACAGGTGGAATAATGCAAAAATGCTGTTGAAAGTTAGACAAAAATTGATGTGTTTTACATCTTGGCTCCTATATTCTTATATCCCACATGTTCTGAATGGAGTTGAATTCTGGGACACAGCCTTCATCTTTCACAGGGCTTTACAGAAAACCATTAAAAGCCAACTTCCCCCCATGATGCTAAATGTCAGACCTTGAAGTTAATGAGTTTCTCCAGGAAGATAACTAAAGGCTAGTAGGGAATTCATGGCTATGCACTGGGATATGCTATCGCTGCACTTCCTTGTCCAGACAGTGCTGGCTGAAGCTATGGAGAGGGTTTTGAGACTAAATGCCTGTAAAGCTAAATTCAACAATCAGGATCAAGGCCACAGACGTGCAGATTACTGAGGCCACACTCCTCCATACCACCTTAAAATGTGCTGCCAGGCAGAGCCGCAGTTTGGGCAGACAGAGTAGGCCAGAGCACGTTAAATCCCTAGGAATATGAACCCCTGCATTGGCAGCATCTTCAGAAGCACGGTAGTTGTGACCTTTGCCACATCGGTAAAGATTATGTCTTCTGATGAATGCCATTTTTGAGGTTTATGCTTGAACCAGCAGACCTCTGTCCACAGGCATCAGGTGCTAGCAGAACAGAACAAAAACCTAGTCAGCACTGGTTCAAAGGAAAAACAACCTGCAAACTAGTAAAGAAATACATGAGAGGGATTGATGGCAGAAGATGCAGTGGAAGAAGAACACATTCAAATCAGAAACAAAATCAATCTTTTTAAAAGTGATTTCTGAGTGGTGCAGGAAATTCCTACAGGTGGTACAGCAGGATCAGAGGCACAGGCAGAGAAAAGCAGATTTCTGTACTCAGGCCTTGGTGTTCAGTGCTTTTGCATCAAGAATTATTGATGGCCTTGTAGCTATCAACACGTCACAAATCTCCTGCAAAGAGCTCAGCTGTCCTGGAACGGGTGTGGATACAGAGCAACAAGGGTGGCTGTGAACCTACAACCCCTTGGTTGCATCCTGGTAAATGGGCACATAAGCAAAGACAGGGTGCTTATCTCTGCAAAAAAAAAGAATAAAAAAGGGGGGCAGCTTTGTAAGTAATTGTAAAGTAACTTCTGAGTAGGAGTTTGGCTGTGAGTTTCCACTGATGTCAGTCAGGTTCTCCCCTTACTCTAGCACAGAGTGAGGCATCTGTGCACTTACAGCCCGGTTTGATCTCTTCCATGGAAAGAAGTGACTCTTCAATAAACTATGTCCTGGCACCATGAAGAAATACAATTTTTATCTCTGTGAACAACAATATCAGCACTACCGGTATGTGACAAGCTTTCAACTTAACCCATACAGCTGTTGTGTGAGTTCCTGCATCTCTGAAGTCACTTACAAGGCAGCCTGTAACCCCTCCCTGAGAAGAAGGTTTGCCTGTTACTAAGTAGCCACCAGCTGTCGTGCCAACACACCCTGGTAGTTCCAGCCAACAGTGTTTGTGCGGTTTTGCAGGGCTGAAGGCTGACGAATCTGGCTCTGAAGGCTGCCAGCCCAGCCCTGCGGCAACACGCAAACCACAGGGCTGCCCTTGCCCCCGGTGCGCTGTGTGGTGCCTGTGCCTCTGGCATGCTTACCACGGAGCAGCACAAAGCTGTGGCAGCCACAGGGGAGTGATAAACACCCCTGGCTGGCTATAAGAATATAAAGAGACGTGTGCTCCGGAGGGGTGATGCGGGCTGTCCTGAAGGATAGGCACTACTGAAGGAGAATGCTGCAGGGGAGCAGCCTGAGCATGGAAAATCAGAAAGGAGTGGAGGGGGCCACTCTGTGCACCTGGGAAACAAATCCTTTGACGGCCCCACCTGAGTCCAACTGACAGTCCCACCTGACTCCAGCAAAGGAAAAACCCTGGAATTCTGACTAAACCTTGGCCAAACTGGGTTCTCAAATACCACTCAAATAAGCAAGAAATTCTGGGTATGCCCTACTTGTTAGTACAAGTTTCATTCCCTCCCGTTCTCACTACTTTGCAAACACCAACAGCAAACTCTTTGACAAAACAGTGCACTTGGCTCAATGGAAAAAAAAAAAAAACAACAAAACAAAACCAAAAACCACCATTGTGGGACCTCACCCTCAGCCAGAAGATCATCAGGAAGTAACTACCAGTAGCAGGCATTTTATATAGTCCAGCATCCACAGTAAGAAGACAGAGAGCCCGTTCCTGGGAACATGGAAAAGAACTCTCCTTCTATAGGGACACTCAGAGAAGCCTGTGAACAGAACCAGCAAGCTGAAGCCTTAGCCTAGAACCTGTTTAGGGGGAAAAAAAAGGAAAAAAGAAAACCAAACCACAAACAGAAAAACACCCAAAAAAAACCCCAAACCCCACCAAGAAAAACAAATAGAAAGCAACTGCCCCGCTCCTGGAGTTATGGAGCTCAGAGGTACATAACAAGCTGCATACTTTCATCCAGAAATCAAGAAAAAGAAGCATGGGGATCTGCAAAAGAGAATGTGTGGGGTGAGCTCTGGGTCCAGCTCAGGACTGGTAGAGAGGAAACCACACTAAGCTGGGTATCTGTATTAGAACCAGGAATATTGTTGAATTTAAACAACAAAAGCTTATCTCTATAAATGCTTCATGGCATGAGCCCTGGTAGAGCACAGCTTAGCACTCACCGTCATTTAGATACTGGGTTTTACAGCTGTCTGAGTTTCTCGATGCTGTAGACAAGAACCCTCAGACAATGCCTGGAACAGGGGGAAGCCAACAGGGCTGGAAGACCTAATGCTTCTGCAAGATTTAGGTGTTCTCTACAAATGTAAATGCGTGTGATGAATAGATAAACTGCCACTAAACAGGACCTAAAACATCTCTTCTGGCCCACCACTACCACAAATACCCTTTGCAGAGATGCTGACACTCACATTTCAGTATTAGCCAGTGAGATAAATCCAAAGTATTATTTAGCAAGAAAAGCTCATGAAGGATCACATCCTTCTCTCACTGAATTCCAGAGCAATCTTGCTATGGGTTTTAGCAGGGGCTGAGCTGAACCCAAAGCATTGGGTTGCATTGCTTTGTGTTCTTTAGGAAAAACAGAGCTAATAAGGGCTGGATTGACTTGATGTGGGGGAAGGCAGGAGCAGATCCTCTCTCAGCACGGATTTACCCTTCATTTTTGAGGTGTTTATACACAGCCAAAGAGAGTCAAGAGGTCTCTAATGACTTTCTAAACACAGCAGTCATTGACCCTGTGTGAGTAGGATGAAATCTAATATAAAGCTTGACTTAAAACAATGCAGACCAGAGTTTTGCAACAACTAATGAAAGGAAATTGTTATTCTTTCTCAGAGCAATGTACTTTTATGGAATAAATGAGAAGAAGTAAAAGACGGCTACTCTCAACAATCCAGTAACCCCTTCCCTCTCCAGGACCCAGATGCTTGCTCCAGGCCATGAAATGCAGCTGAAAAAGCTTTTGAGACCATCAGGATTTAATCCAGAAAAAAAGTTTGAGCAGGCAAATTAGTGGAACAGTCCAAACCAGCACCCTCAGCCTGGGCCCTGCCAGTGCTTCTTCTTTCCTCTTACTTAGTCAAAATCCACATCTATTATAACTGCTCTCCCAGTCTGTTTCACTGGGCATACGTTCTGGGTCTTGGAAAGACAAATGTTAAGAGTGAACAATAACTTTTAACAGGACTACTCACCAGTAATGTATTGGGGGCAAAGTTTTTTAACTCTAGATAGCTGCATCACTAAGGTTAAGTTTCCTCTGTTGTTTGTGGTAAATCTTCTTTGCCCTCTTCTTGTCTTAGTAATCACAGTTTGTGCATCACTGATGAATAGTTAAATCCACTTTTTGCTTTCTACAAAATCAACTCACACATCTCTGCATGAGCAGATGGAGGCTTCATTACCTGAGGATGTACAACTGCAGAGAGAAGCAAGTGAGCAGCACACAGACACCCACGCTTATGCCCACAGACCTGAGTGTTTTGTGGCTAAGAGGCAAATAGCAGATCCACTCCCTGCTCAGCTATCATACCTTTCCTTCCCTTCCTCTATTAATACATTATCTTTCATTCCCTTCCCTGGAATAAGAAACTAGTTGTTTGACCCTCTCAGGGCTTGATTAAGCAACAACTAATATCAAACCTGTGCACTACCAAACCAGCTGTCAGGATGGCTCTACCTTGGATCAGGTCATGGACATAATCCTGCAGCAGTAAAGCTGACCTGCCGGTGTGCACTCAGTGTTTATGGCAGCTGGAGCCAGGCACCCCACCTTCCCTTCACCCTTGGGTGTGCTCCTCAGTGCTACCCATTTTTCACAGTGCAAACCTTTCATTGTTACAAGATGGTCTGCCTGCAAGTGCTGTGTTGAAAGTATTTTCTCAGTGCACCTCTGGCACCTGCCCCTCTGAAGTATCTTCCAATTCTTCTTTATTGGAAGACTTGTTATCTGCCATCTTCTGAACCTTTCTGCATCACAGGAGACACTTTCCAGGTAGGTGGTCTAGCTAAACTGTGGACAAGAATGAATTCCTACCCATTGCAGAACAGGATCCAGCGTGTGCCCAGGTGGCCAAGAAGGCCAATGGCATCCTGGCCTGGATCAGCAATGGTGTGGCCAGCAGGACCAGGGCAGTGACCGTCCCCCTGTACTCAGCACTGGTGAGGCCGCACCTCGAATCCTGTGTTCAGTTCTGGGCCCCTCACTGCAAGAAAGACATTGAGGGGCTGGAGAGTGTCCAGAGAAGGGCAGCGGAGCTGGGGAAGGGTCTGGAGCACAAGTCCTGTGAGGAGCAGCTGAGGGAGCTGGGGGTGTTTAGCCTGGAGAAAAGGAGGCTCAGGGGAGACCTTTGTCCCTCTCTACAACTGCCTGAAAGGAGGGCGTAGCCAGGTGGGGGTCAGCCTCTTCTTCCAAGTAACAAGTGACAGGACAAGCAGAAATAGCCTCAAGTTGCCACGGGGGAGGTTTAGGTTTTATTAGGAAAAAATTCTTCACTGAAAGGATTATCAAGCACTGGAACAGGCTGCCCAGGAAGGTGGTGGAATTGTCATCCCTGGAGGTGTTTGAAAATGTGTAGATATGTCACCAGGGGCTGGTATGACATGGTTTAGTGGTGAACACAGCAGTGCTGGGTTAACAGTTGGACTCAGTGACCTTAGAGGTCTTTTCCAACCTAAATGATTCTATGATTGCAACCCTTCCCTGCAAGAGAGGGTCAAGGGTGCAAGTCAGTGCACTCTTTGGCTTGATTTGATAATATTAACAAGATCAGTACTTTGCCCATAGGACCTAAGCAATCATCTGACACCTAATAGACTGCTCAGGCTGGATGACATGACACTGACCTGTGTCAGCCCTGGATAACAGAAGTATCTCTTAATCCAGCAGGAACATCCAGGGAACCACACTCTGATCCTCTGCACAACTCCTGTGCGGCTTGTTATGCTTTTGGAGAGAAGCAGCAATCTGTGCCAGGTCAGACCAGAAACTCGTTATTCCAGGAAACATTAGAGAGATGTTGCTTCATTAGCTTGAGCTAAAGTTCAGTTTTCCCACCCTGACACACCAACAAGAGTTGAACTTGTTGATGATTACCTGGGCAATAAGGGCACGAGAACCTTGCTAGCTTGTGTTGTTTTCTATGTGCAATCCTCCTCGTCTTAAGAAGTTATTGGTTCAGTGCCAATTATTTTCTGAGGTTTGCCAGCACGTGGCTTGGGTACGACCGGCCTGAGAGAACGGAAGGTGCTGGGGAAATGTCAGCCAAGGAGCAGCGGAGGAGTATGTGTGGTATACAAGGGGGGCAGGATGCACAGGATACTCTGAGCCAAGGAGCCTGCTTCCTCCCCACCCCCAGAGGCAGAACTGCGTGCCTTTGCCTGCTTACTGTCTCCCAAGGCATTTGACTTGGAAGAAAAAGAAGGTCTTGTCCAGTGAGTGCTCGCAGGAAGTACAGTCTGTTAAACTTGGTTGGAGGGAAAAGTGGCCAAGCACAGCCCTATTCAAATTCAGGGAAACTGGTGACAGACAAGTCACAGTGACTTAGAAAATGCTCTTGGGTCCCAAGTACTTACAATGATGTTGGCAGAACTCAGAGACCACATCCAGTTAGAACAGGGTTGAAGACAGCTGGAGACAGATGCAGGGCACAGAGCTTTCTGCATCCAGCAACAAATATTTTTGAGCATGATTGACCCCACCACCAGTTTTCACTTGGTCAGCAGTGGCACCCAAACCGGGAGTTACGGTGATTAATGCCAAGGCTGGTGCTTCTGGCTTTACTGCACTAACCAGGCATAACAGAGCTGGTTTAGAAATGTCGGGGAAATACATCTTATTTTGGGCAGAAAACTGCAAATAAAAACATGATTGTATAAATAATTGGGTTTTACCAACTAACCTCAAAATCTCTGCTTCAGCAGAAATTCAGACAATTACAGATTTAAAAATGCAGTAGGCAAGAGCACAAAAAGTCCATCCCAGTTTTATTATGCAGAGATTGTTTCTAAAATCAGGTTATTTGGGCTGCTATCCTTCCCTCACAACAGTCCTCCATTCTTCAGTCCGTAACCACTCAGCTCAGACCCAGGTTATCTTAATTGTTCAAGCTATGAATTTCATAAACACCTTTGGCACTTTAGCAGGTTGATGCCTGTAACATAACCGTAATCTTAGCAAGAAATACTGCTGATCCCACCTACAAATCCAACCTTGGATTTGAGTTGTAATCTCATTAGTGCATGTCTTGTCCAAAACACATCACAGAAGTCATGCAGGAGGTGATGAGTTTTCTGACCAACCTTCTGAGTGCACAACAGAGACAAAAATTGCAGCCATCTGTCTGCAGCATCCCCAGCGCCCACCCTGAGGGACTTCATGACCTACTTGGTAGCCACCGAGCCCTGTCCCCATGGAGGAAGGAAATTTGTTCTTCTGAAATCAGACCCAGTGCCCACCAGCTCTGCATGTCTGTCGCATTCACTGCCCTGTATTTTGTATTCCCTTTCTGTTGTGTTTTATTCAGAAGTTTCAGATTCCCATCACAGGTTATCAGGTTGCACATGACATAGCAAGTGAGGAAAAAGGCATGTTGTATTATTTGATCTCAGCCCCACCAGGTTTACCATAAACCCAAAAGTATCCCCTGTAGGAGGCAAGCCCTTTTACTGATCAATGCACAGCTTTGCCACACTTCACACATGGCTCGGTGCAAATCCTTATTTACTGGGTTGATGAAAATTTAGCTAAGCTCCAGTTTGAAAAAAAAAAAAAGATGTTACAGGATTCACCTACCCATAAATTTGTCAGGACTGTGTCTCTGCTGCTCCTTGTCTTTTCAGCAAAGTGTCCAGGCACACAGGAGGAGTGGAGGGCTCTGCTCCCCTCTAAAACCCCAGAGATTCCCCCCTTTGCCATACAGATGGCCCCACCTCTGTGCTTCCCACTAGTCCCAAAGGTGCCAGTTGTCCACCCAGGACACACAGGCTGAGCCCCACTGAGGCACGTGCCCAAGCACGGCTTCTGCAGCGTGACACTGGGACCTTGCACTGGAGGCAGTCTGGATGTGATCATCCCCTCTTAAGAGGGAGGAGAGCTATGGGCAGGGCAGCTGGGCCATACCTCCGCCTCTCGGGGCAAATGATGGCCCTGGTTTGTTTTATTCAGTAGCACAGGCACAGCTGCGGAGGACTGACACTGTGCCAGGCTGGTCAGCCTCAGCATAGCCTGACCTGCCCTTGCTCCTGTCCCCTACCCAGCTCTCCAAGCCTCCTCACCTGGTACACCTTGTTGGACCTTCATTTGAGTTCTTTCGGGCTGAGATTAAAAGCAAAGTGTTAAACTGAGCCTGGGAGAGGAGCAGCAGCAGCAGCTCTGGGACTCCTGACAAAGGGGATCCATGCTATTAACAGTGTCACAAGGGAACAGCTGCCCCACTTACAGTCCATGAAATATTTCTGAAATAAACTTCTGGAATGTGATAAGGAGGTCTAATAGGATGTCACCTCCTGGAATTAAGGAAGCCCTAGAAGCACTGTAAGGTCACAGTCCTGCGGCAAAGAGCAGCTCTGAACGAAAGCCATCACCCTCTGCTGCTGCTTGGATTTGTAGTGCGCAGGCACGTAGTCGAGAAGCTCCTGGTGCCAAGGGCCACTCGGGCACAGGACTGGCCATGGCCACATGTGCAGCCCTGGAAGGAAGTGCCAAACCCAAGCAGGTCTCACGACTCAGAAGAAAAGACACAGGCTTGTCTTCACTGGGGAATTCATTAGGCACTTGACTGCCCCTGGCTTTTTCATCCGTGCAGGCTACAAGAACATTCCCTTCCTAAGCTGGGCTGTGGATCTGTCCAGCCTCTCATGTTGATGTTTGATATCCACATCCCAGGGGAGGAAGAGACGAGACCCACAGCTGGGGCAGCTGGAGCAGCACAAGGTGGAGCACGGCTCAGCTCCAGCACCCCACAGCAGCGCTGCTGCAGTGCAGGGAGGGCAGCCAGCAGCCCTGGGCCGAGCCCAGACAGAGCAGCACGGCACCGATGCTGCACCCACGCTGTGAACACACCACCCCAGCACAGGAGGGTGTTCAGGAACTCAAATGTCATTGCAGTGCCCTCTGGAAGCAGCATGCAAATGGGACCCTGGGGAATTGCCCAGTACCCATGGAGCCTATGCTACGATTTCGTGGTGTTGTGAAAGTCAAAGCCAAGTCAGGCAACTTCAGGAAGCCAAACCATGTGAATCTTATGGCATTTTCCTGCTTACATTGAAGATACACTAATCAATGCATATCGGAGGAGGTAAATCGTTAATAGCTACTCTCCTAAATTCAAGTGTTTCTAAAGGGTAGCGTGCTATACAGGTGGGAATTGCTGATGGGAGGCACACCTCATCACAGGAATATCCTGGTTTCTGCCATAGAAAGCTAATGCAAGCAGCGTGCCAACCCCTAATTTCTCACCAGCCTTTCAGCCTAGCTAGCACATTATAACCTAAAAGCAGCTTGGTGACAGGAAGGCAGTAAGAGGAGGCAGGTCCATGTGCTTCAATGGCTTTTACCTGACTCATTCTGCATAATTTCCTCATTCTGCGTAGTCCCAGCTGCCAGAAAATGTCAGGAGTATTAAATTAGCTGCACTGGGGTTTGTATGCACCTTTTTCCATTAGGAACATTCCCTGCAAATTTCTGGTAAAGACTTTTTTTAACACCTTTTTTTTTTTTTAATTTTGCCAAAATCCATTTGAGCTAAGAAAGCCTGGAGAAAATCGCTGACACATTGAGTGAGATTTTAAAATGCCTCTTTTCCCATCTTTGTCTTGGTAGGACTGGGGAGGAATTATTCACAGTTTATTTCTCACTATCTTTCCTGAGAACGGTTCACTGAGGTGATGAATTTACATAAATTCATCTGATCTGTAAATACTGTACTATTTCTTAGTTTTCCTCTAATATGTTCCTGGACAAATATGAAAATTGCAGTCGAGAAGCAGTTAATATTTACTGCAAATTGTAGCTGCATTGAGCTCAGGGAGAAACAGCACAGCTGGCAAAACAACCTCCCTCTAGGGCCTGATTTAAACCCCAGGAAACCCAGAGAGACTCTGTCATGTTTTGAGTTCAAGCACTACTTATTCTTTCCGTCTCTTGGACCTTTCACACTCTTGTGAAAATTGGATGGACCTGCAGGACAAGCTGCTGCAAAAAAATGGAAAATATTTTCAGGTCTACTTATTTCATTTGGACAAAAAAATTCTTTGAAAAAGTGTTGGATGTTTTATTCAAGAAACAGAAAGCCTGAAAACATTACTTATATAGAAAAAGAAAAAAAAAAGAAAGGTTGGGGTGTTTTTTCCATTCAAAAACCTGATTTGTTTACTTTGTAGACAGCAAGTTCTTTTCTTTGAATTTCAAAGCTGAGGATCACAAAAGACCAAGCTATAGTATTTCCATTTGAAAAAGGGCATACTGGAAAGCTGTTTGCTGCAAGTAGTTCATGGACAATGAAACTATTGCATTGATTTTTTTTTATTCCTAGATAAACCCAGAGGAGAGAATGGGAAAAACAAGACAAGAAAGAAACATACAGAAAGCCAGCATGATATTTTTTTTGCTCACCTCTCTGTATGATGAAGATGTGGATGCACATAGCCAAAGCACAACTTCAGCCAGACAAGGCCAATCTTTCTGACATGCCCCAGCAGTCAGTGGAGAGAAAGGCCAAACTCAGCATCTTCAGAGACTCTTCTGTGGGATGTCAGCCAGTGCAGGTCACTGTGGACAGGGGGGTGGTGCTGGGGCAGATGTCTGCCTTGGTCCCAACCACCCCTCGTGGGAAGAGTCCAACCTGCAGCCCCCCAGGAATGGGGATCAGCCTTCCCAAGCCAACCTCATGAGATTGGTGCCAAGCCTTTCGCAGGAGCACAAGGATCCCTGCGTGTCCAGCACTTTCAAGGAAGAGTCGTGCTGCAGTTCAGCTCTACACAGGACTGGGACAGCTTTGGTGGTATCTCCAGAGGCCAGAAAACCCAAGAAGAAATTCCTGAGAGTGCTGAAGGGCTGGGGCAACTTTTCCTTAATACAGCTTGAGTTCTCCAACTTTCACAGGCCATCTGCTTCAGTCTCAGGCGGAGGTGAATAGAGAAAAAGCAGCCATGTAGATATGTATGAGCACAAGACATTTACATTTCTTTCTACTATAGTCCAAAGAACTAGAGAAGTAACTTCTTTTGCTGTTCTTGGAGATGGAGAAGAACCAGAAAGAATATTTTCATGACTAGATACCATTAAGGATGCCAAAATAACCCCCATCTGTTATAAGCATTTTATTCCAATACAAACCTGCTTCCTGAGCACAGAAAGAACATGGCCATGGCACAAGATGCTCTCAGCAAGGAGGAAAGTGAGTCTACATATGAAGCCTGGAGTTCATGCCGGATTCACCACTAACCCCTTTTTTTGCGATTGAAATAAATTTGCTTAAAAATTGCAATCCAAACCCAGCTGGGATCAGTCTCACTTGTCAAAGTTATACATTTGAAAATATTTGTATTGTTCATATACTTTATGTACTGTAACTATCTTCTGTAACAATCTAAGAAAGTTGGAGGTTTTTTTAAGTCTATTTCAAAAATTATTTTTTCAAAAAGAAACATACCAATCACAAATTTCCTGCTCTTGCTCTAGGTAGCAAGATTTCCCTGTTAGTACTGTGACTTTTCTACAGTTATGAATATGGGTCTTTTATCAGACCTTTGGAGCCTGTCATTCCTGTGAAGAGATAATCTGAAGGTCTTGGTGTTTATGAACAGTCAAAGGACAGATTCAGATAGTTTACAGAGGGTTGAAAGCTAATCTTCATAGACAGTGAATTTCAAGCAGAGTTTGCCTTTTCAGTCACTAGCCCTTGCTGCAGCAGCATCTGAAGTATTCTCAACAGCTCGCAGTTCTATATATTCACACCAGCCCTGTTCCAAGGCAGTCTTGAGGCCTGGCAGGTTTCCTGGGACAAGCTGTGTGGTCTCAAACAACCAAGGCACAATGTACAGCCAGAACCTGCTGTTGACGACGTGGCCAAGGCAACGTCATGCCACTGCTGCCATGGGTCTGGGGCTCCAAAGCTCCCCCCACAGATATCCCTGGAATGTGCATCCATCCCTGTCACAGGACACCTGTCAGCTCTTGCTTCAAAATCTCATTAAGGACTGGCTGGGCATTATCCAATCCCAGAAGGACTTGTTTGGATGAATTATTTCTGAAGTGAGGATTCTGCAGCATAATATTTCAGGTAAAGTTTGGTGCTTTTATTCTGCCAGGCATAGAAATCAAGAGAACACATGAAGAAAGATTAGGAGGACTAGGTAACTCTTCACTGAGGCACTGGTTAAATAATCCACTGTCACCTTCAGCCCTTGTCTGACTACCAAGAGGCAACCCCAAAATGGACACAGCTGATGAAATCAAAGTAAGAAAAAAACCAACCAAAAAAAAAAAACAAACAAAAAACCCAAACAAGCAAAAAAACCACCACAAAACCCTGTAAGTGTTCTGGGCCTGAAAGGTACCTCTTCACATACAAGCAAAGTATTTTAAGATATTTAAATAAGTGCCTTAGTTATACAGTAGAAGGAATGTGGGTGTGCAGTTAACTTGCTGGGTGCTTGCAGCCCAGCTGACACCACAGGAGGGGACCTTGACTTGAGGGTCTTCTGAGAGCCACACTCTCGTTTGGAACTGAAAGGAGCCAGGACAGGGAAGGAAAAATTCACCAGTGCCACTGGCTCTCATATCCCAACCTCTTTTCTGCCTAGTGGCAAAACAAGTGATAATATAATAAATGTACAACTCCGGGGGTGGGGGGGTGTCCGTTCCCTCCACCCCCAGCCTGGCTGGGTGCTGAGCTCCCCGCAGGCAAGGAGCCACGCTGCAGCATCCCAACAAGTGCTTAAGTGCATATTTAGCTGTTCGTGAGTCAGCTGCTGATTTCAGAATAGCTCTTCTCACTCAGAGTTGAGTGCACTTGAGGAGCTTTGCTGAATCAGGCCACGGGCAAATTGTTATGCAGGCACGTTACATTCAAATGCTGATGCCCTTAATGAGAAAATGGATCTAATCTTGTTCCAGCCATTTGAGATTTTGCCACTGACCAATAGAGGGCCTTTCTGTAGTCCAAGAAATATCATGGAAATGCCAATACAGCTGAGTGTAACCAGTGTCAGCTTTCTAGAAGCTTTGCATTCCATTAGCCAGAAGCCACATGTTCAGGCAGTACATGAAATGGTAATGATGGGTGTACTACAGCCTGTGGAGCCAAAGGGAGAGACCCTGGCCCAGTGTTCCTGCAGTCTGGTCCCACATATTCAGCCAAGCCAGGATGAGGACACTTTGTACCTCAGTTACTGTCCTATCACCCCCATACCCCCAAACTCAAGTCCCTATCATCCCATGAGCCTTGAATGCCACATTCAAGCACTGGGGGAAAAATATCCCCCACAAGCTGTACTGGGAGAAGCAAATCTGGTCTTCCCTATGCTGAGGGCACTGACTCCAGGTCTTTCATTTCCCACGTGAATGCTGCAGTCACTTCTCATTACACTCCAGACAAGCAGCTGTCACAACAGTCACCAGTGCCACCACTGAATTTAGTGAGGACCCTGTTCCTGGAGGCGTGGGGACACAGGTGCAGAGACCAATATATGGGCTCCAAGAGAACCAGGTGGCACCTCTGGAGACCTCTGAGTGAGATGTGATGCCAACCCATGCTCCCTGTTCAGACCTTGGAGGCAAAAGTTGGAGCATGAAGAGTGTGGGCAACAAGCAGGAACATACTGTTGCTTGGCTTGAATCATTTGAAGGGATACATTGGATCTGGGGTGATTCAGTTCTGTCTCAGTCCCTCTTCAGATCCCCTAATGTGGTAATGATCATTACCACAGCTAGCCTGACAGGGTTCATTTTGTGATCACTGGCCATGTTCCCACAGGTCTTCGATGTCATTCTTTGCTCAGAGTCTCGTCCTAGTGGTGGGTCAGTAAAGGAAGGTGCTGCCCTTTGGACCACTGTTTCACCTGTTGTAGCATTGGTACCTGCTGGAAACCTCCAGGAGGATGTCAGAAGTCAACCAAAGTGAGGGCAAAGGACTCCATACAGACATATAGAGAAAAGGCTCCCAGGAATCCTCAATGAGCCTTAAAAGTCCTGCAGCCAGGCTGGCCTTGCCAGAGGCAGGAGGTTGAACTTACTACCAAAAAATTATGATAATGGTTTCTAATTGATTTAGCCCCTGCTGGTTTTTGTTAATCTGGTTCTTTTGATTCTATTTTGAGTTTGGTTTTTTGGGGTTCTTTTAATTGCCATGATGTCTTCTTCAGTACCACGTTCTTTAACACCTCAGTTATAGAAGTGCATGTCCTTGCAGAGGGAGTATTGGTTGGGTTGCTCCATATCAGTACAGTGTAGCCAAAACAGAGGCCTGACACCTATAGAAGTGACATGCACTAGTCAGGATAACATAGGTAATAACTTGCCTTCAATGTGGACACTAAAATAGGGCAATTACTAACTGCATGCAAGTATTTTGTAACATCGTGATGGCATCCGTAGGCACAAATTTTTCAAAAGCATGTGAGCAAAGTAATCATCAAAGGGACAAAGACAGCTGTAGTTGTGTGTCGGAGGTATCCCAGTAAAAAAGGTTTCCAGAGGGAGGAGAAGCGCAGGGACATAGAAATAGATGGGATGAGAACTGTTGGCGAGACAATAGAAAATAGCACACGTGTCATCAGGAACAGAGGAGACCTTCTGCCCCTGTTTGGAGAGGGTCAATAGCATGAAAACATAAGGCATGAACAAGGAGAATCAGAGAAGAAAGAGACCACCTGTGCGAGTTCTCTTTCCAGTGAACTCTCAGGAGCTCGGTGATTATGAATGACCAAGACCATAGCCAGCAGTGCAAACTGTTATCTCTGCGGTATCATACACTCCCAGTTAATTTAGGACTGTCAGGGACTAAGACTCTCCTCTGTGTAGTGGCAGTGCTTACTATGGTGCAAGAATTACCCATTTTCAAGTGTGTTGCTAATGAATAAATTTAGCGGACGATTTCATTTTGGAGTTAAGTTGGTACGATTTGCCAGTCTTCTAAATACTGCCATCAGTGGTCTTGAGCAGCCTGGAGGATATAATGAAAGATATATTCAGTTACATAGGCAGGACCTACCCAAGCTGTCGCTGTATCTTGTGTCAGCTAATATGTAAGTACAATTTTATTCCCACATTAAAAGCTGCAGTACAGCCAAGGGCTACTTATGAACTTAACAGTGATATTGTTGCTGCCCTTTGAATTAGGACCTGGAAACCAGAACATTTGCTTGAAAGGTGAAACACAAATTGGTGGGTTAGGAGGTCATTTGCCTGATGGCTTTGCACCTCAGGACTCCCATTTTCAAGCACTTCTAACTACAGTATATGCACATATGATTTTCAGTTTAAGTGGAGTATTCCTGTTTGCTAATATGCTTCCTCATGCTGGAGCTGCAAGGGGGACTTCAAAGACACTGCGAAAATCACTATGAATCACAAGACTTGACACATTTATACCAACTGAAAACTGAAGTTCTTAAAGATTTAACTTGGATTTTGACTGATAATGGGATCCCAAACATGTCAAAACTTTGAATCTCTTTCAACAAAGGCAGGGAATTAAATCAGTCCACTGACTCAGTTGCAGTATCAGGGAAAGGGCTCAGACTCACAATTAAGAGATCCCTCTTTCATATCAGGTTCAGCTAAGCCTCAGTCTTTTCTGTCAAGAGCTCACTGATCAGTCTCCAGACGCTTCCCTGCTTATCGGGCTTATCTGAAAACCTCCTTTTGGTGTATTCTTTCCTTCTCATCTGCAATCAAGCATGGATTTTTTTTTTCACCATGATTAGTATGAGCTCAGTGCTGATAAAGATGTTCTGGTCTTGGTTCCTCCACCAAGATGGCTGTAAACAACTGCAGCCCATCTGCCTTTGTAATGAAAAGGATGGAGAGGAACGTGATTTGGAAAAGATGCTGTGCCTATTTACAAGGCCAGCTCGAGCTATAATTAGGTAGTGTTCAACTGGATGTGAAGGAGGTCCCTGAGCTGTAATGTAATACTTGTGTGGAATAGAGTAGAAACAAATTTGTAATGACAAACCCAAAGACTGGATAAAATATGGAATAAAATCGAGCAGATGAAAATGGAGTGGGGGTGGGGCGGAGAAAGAAAACACAGGATTAAAATCTGCACTGGATTTTCTACTCACATTTTACACCAAACCTCCTTTTTAGCCTACAAGTTAACTCCCTCCATGTCTAAATGTTTCCATATGAGAAAGAAAGAGAGGCAAGAGCACAGACAGAGGAAAGAGCAGTGGCTTTGGGGAAGCCAGGACCCTGGTGAGGTGTCCTGCAGCACCACAGACACTGGTGGAGGCACAGCCACCCTCAGGAGCAGGAAGGACACTAGCACAGCCCTCTCAGAGACACAGTGCCCTGTGGAGCACCACCTCAGCTGCCCAGCCCCATCCACCTCTGCTGCTCCTCATGCCTCCTTTCCAGCCAGCAGTTTAACAAAAGCAGCCCACTGCTGCTCAGGGTTGTGTCAACCAGATGTGAGTAACTCCAAAAGACACAGAGTTCAGAGGAGAGCAGCGGTGGTAACTCCTCTAGGATACCTTGGGAAGCCCTGCTCTGGAGAACTCTGTCTCCTGCTGTGCCTCCAGTCACCGCTGATGCCCCACTCCCTGGAAAGCCCTCAGTGCAGCCAGCGAAGAATGGAACTTGAAATACACCTTCAGCAAACGTGGCCTGGAAGTGGTCACCCCCACCTGCTTCCAGGGCTCCTGGGTGGCTGGCACTGGCCAAGGACAGGCATGACTGAAGAACTACATTTCCAGGAGTCAGGCACCTGGGTGGACTGGCACAACCTGTGCATCCCTCTCAGCTCTGGCAAACAAGGCAGTAGCCCTGTGGTTCTGGAATCAGCCCAGTCACACATGTGGTGTGTTTATTAGCAATCACTAAGCACTTGACAAGTTGCAACTGTTTTTTTAATCTCATTAACTATTTAGCTTTACCTCAGGATGTGTAAATTAAAAGCATCCCTCTGCTGTACTGCTGTCTTGTATCTGCCAGACCTTCAGGAAGCTCATGGTACCTCCCCAGCCAGAGAGAAGTTTCCAACTACTGATAGCATATGGAGGAAAATCACATTTGGTAAAAATGAGGATGAACCAAAAGTACAGGTATTTGGAGACAAACCTGCAGAATCACAGTATATTCTAAGCAGGAAGGGACCCAGAAGGACCATCAAGTCCAGCTCTGAAGTGAATGGCCCATAGGGGGATCGAACCCACGATCTTGGCACTATCAGCTCCATGCTCTAACCAACCCCGTCTCTTTTATCTTGCTGATTCAACATACTGCAAATTTCTGACCTCATCTTGATTTCTGATTTTAGTGGAGATGGTGTTTATAAGAACCAATTGTAACTTGACCTACTTACGCTTTCCAGGTCTAAGAATAGTGTGTTTGGGCTGCTGCTGCCTGCCGGGACTGGCAGCTGCGTCTCAGATCACTATCAAACATACTTGAAAGGGTGTTTTCCACTTAGGGAGATCGACAAGATGCCTTTTGCCTTTTTTAGGTTTCACTTATTGATGGGGAGAAAAATACTGATTTCAAAGTATTTGTGGCCTAAAATCAGCCTTGCAAGATGTCTCCCTCCCTGTCCCTGCAGGAGCACTCGGCAGCACTCAGCCCACCTCTTCGTGGTGCTCAGGACTCAGCCTCCCCCAGTTCACTGCAGGCTGCACCAGGCCCTAATTTTACACCTGTCTTTCCATTATCCTTTTCTGGGTTTTTCACTTCATTTTAACATATTTTTTTTCCTAAGATCAAATACACGCATGGGTTTCTGGTGACAGCCAAATAGCTTTGATTTTTTTTCTACTTTTATTTCTAATTTTAATTTTTTCCTACTTTTAGGATTATATAGCACCCTCTAGGTAGGAGCTGTCAGATTTCTCTCCCTGAGGAGCATTTGCGTTTTACAAAAATGAAACTGAAAAATAATTAATTGCAAGTATTAGAAGTTGTGGGGGAGGCAGAGAGGGCATGGAATAAGGCTTGAATTTTTATTTTAAAGAAAGCAAAGGAGGAACCTCCACTCCCTCTCCACTGAAGGGTGGTGAAGTCCATGCAAATCCCTAGGTGCATTTCCTAGGGAGTGTGAGGGAGGCCAAAAAGCAGCAGCAGGCACGCCCCTGGCTCTGTGCCCTGCCGTGCCAGGCAGGCTGCAGTGCCGCCCTGGTTGTGCCACGGCTGTAGCACCCAGGCTGTGGGGCTGGCTGGACCCTTGCCAAGTTGCCCAGCCCCAGCGTGCCCTCCCCTGGGCACCGTGGAACCCGTGAGCACCTCGACTCTTCCTGCACACCACAGGGCCAGCTCTGCACGGGGAGCTGAGCAGGAATGGCAGCAGCCAGGGTTGCTGGAGACTAATCCCAGGGCGGATTTATCACCGGGGTTCGGAAGGCGCAAACAGCTCGTGCGGGAGTGCAAAGCTGCAGCATTCGAGGCAGGGCCACCAGCCCCGGCAAGGCCATGCCAGGCACGAGGGCTGCGGCTGTGAGCAGGCAGCATGTCCCCCAGGGTCACAGCACCACACCCAGTGCCAGAGCCACTGCCAGGGTCCACCTTTGGCGCTTTCTGGGATGCTGAGTGCTAACTACACTGAACGTTCCTCTCCACTGAGAGCAGCTGACAGGTCATGGGGACAAAGTACGTGCCTCAGTGCTGCAGCTGGAGACACAAATGGTTCCTTGCCCAGGGAGCACTGGGGAGCAGTGCAAGGGAAATCGTAGAGGAAGTCCCATGGGGGTCTTTGTCATGTGGACACCCATGCTCCCAGCCTGAGAAAGATGCCTTGTGGTGCATTAGGCTGGAGCCCAGAGACCCCAGTGCCAAGGTGAGTGGTGAGGGCCAAGCTGAGTGAAGGGAAAGGTGACTGCCATGCCCCAGGCAGCCCTGTGTGGGAGAGAAGAGCTATCCTCCCTGCACAGCCTGGGCAGATCTTCTTCCCCTGCTGTCCCTGTGCCAGGCCTCTCTCTGTCCCCAGCTACAGCATCACCGCTTCCCACAGGTTTGCCTGTGAGATTTTAATTTCCCCTTTTCAAGCAGAGGACCAAGCAGGACATTACTGGGGTGAGCCTGGACCTCCAGCTAATTGAATCTTGTTTTGATGACTGTTGGCCAGCTTTCCATCATGGAATGTGAGGCATCTTCTCCTCTGCAGTCTCTGAGATGGACACTGAGCCCTTACCCTTCTGGCCACCCAAACCACTACCCTACCACGGAAATTTAACCATTTACACTAAGTGCCTAACAGAAAGTTAGAGCCAGCCTCTGCATTCCACAAACCTTCAGAGACTGAGGATAGGGTTTATCCAACTCCATGCACAGATCTCCTGAAGGCAGGAGCTGGAGGATGGGTCTCCACCACCTTTTTTCTCCCCTTGCTTCAGCTGACACACTGTATTTAAAATATGAAGGGCTTCTCAGTGGAATATGATGTTTATTAATGTGATGCTTATTTGCATTAATTACAGTGGTATTTATTAATACTTGTCATTCATAATGGAAGTGTTTTGTAGAAACATGTTTTGATCCATCTTTCTTTGTCACCTGATAGCTGTTACTAACTGCCACAGCTGTGTGATTTGCTGTTTCAGAACATCATAGATCACTTGAATCACACAATTGTCATCTTTCTGACTGAGCACTGTAGATTTTATGAACAGGAATACCCTTATCTCCTTGAAAATTACACTCGGATAGGTTCAAATTTTTAATTGCTACCTGTAATTTATAGTCTATTATCTATTTGGTAAATAAAAGCGCTTGACAACACCTAAAAAGTAATTTTGGTAAGTGCCCTCCAAAAGACACTATTATCATCATGTTTATTACAATGGTAGTGTTTCAAGATCAGACCACCCCCAGGATGCACCAAGCAATTATTGTTATTGTTAAATAACAAAAATCTCCTTATCTTAAAGAACTTCTGTCTACACTCAACAGTATAAAAAGAGATAGCTGAACATATAGGTTTTCTTTGCATTTACTGCAAATAACTGTGTGAGGAAGAACAAGTAATCTAAAAATGTTACTGAAGGAAAAATCTTTTCTACCGACACAATCAAATATAATGTGCTTCATTCAAAAAATCCAGCAGAGAAAACTTCTGCACTCAAATACCTGGAACATCGTGTGCCTCATTTGCTGTATACTGATGATAGTGTTCTCCATGTTGGTTTTGTTCTGCTTCATTTACCCAGTCCTCATCTTCAGGACAGCCAGGAAGCAGCACCAGAGCAATCATCACCCTGCTGCTGTGATGCACAAGGAAACCAGGGCTGTGGACTCTAGCTTGGTCTGAATTGCCTGGGTAGTTGCTTCTTTTGATCCAAGGAATTGAACAAAATTGCAAAGTGTTTCTACTAGGAAGAAAGGCTAAGAGGTATGTTATTTTCCAAGTTAGTAAAGCAGTTTTTCCCCTTGAGTAAGTGACCACCAGGAACATACATTGTCTCTGGCCTTGACTCCTTCCACCCAAAGTTTCACACTTTGTTTCTTTTTTTCTCATAGTTTCACGGAAAGCTCTTCTCTGGTTGCCTAAAGAGCTGAACCTTGATGGCTTCCCTCTTTCTCTCACAAATACACAGCAGCTACCACACCTTTCCTTGCTACTGAGGTTTTTCGGTCAGAGCATTAAGAAACAACCTGGACCCCAAGGTCCAAACTCATCACTTCATCATAGAATCATAGAATGGTTTGGGTTGTATGGGACCTTTAAAGATCTAGTCCAGCCCCTGACCATGGGCAGGGACATCTTTCACTAGATCAGGTTGCTCAAAGCCTAGTCCAATGTGACTTCGAACTCTTCCTGTGATGGGGCATCCATAAATTCTCTCAGAAACTGGTTCCAGTGTCTCACCATCCTCATCACTTTATCCACGTGCAATAGTTCTCTACTATGTCTAGCTGAGGGGGCATTCAGTCTTCCCTTGCTCCACAAAATGAAGGCAGCTGCCTTGGCCAGAAGCTTCTGCATGCTGATATGACCACTCAACCCCCAGCACACTAAGGATTTGTTGATTCTCCTTCTGTTTGATGGTGTTTTGAATGCATGAAGTCAAAACACACAGAACAAACAGAGGCAAACACACAGAACAGGCAAACATCCAATCCTTGGGTAGGGCATCAGCCTCTCAAAGCAGAATGTGTGTGGGACCAAAAAAAAATTTAAGCGTTAAATTTACTACTTCTGCCTCATCAGTTTTGAGCTGGCTGGAAGCTGCTTTGGCTCCAGAATGAAACAGATCTAGCTCAGGGTGAGGGTATGGATAACCTGGACATTAATCTTTTGATAGGCACTTCAGAACATGGTAACCAGAGAACTATCTCACAGGCTGCATACCCCCTGTGTCCCCTCTACAATGACAGTGACCCCTGAGCTAGCAAACATCTTTGGTAGGAAGGAGATCCGCACTGAGATCTGAATCTAAGATACCAACTTGGGCTTTGCTTTGAGCTTCTTACTTCAAAAAGGCAGATAAAGCCTTCAAAA
The DNA here is from genome assembly GCA_013397755.1 of Cnemophilus loriae. Taxonomy (NCBI): domain Eukaryota; kingdom Metazoa; phylum Chordata; class Aves; order Passeriformes; family Corvidae; genus Cnemophilus; species Cnemophilus loriae. The sequence goes on along the minus strand of VZTF01002837.1, from coordinate 2,565,370 downwards.
TGAAAACCCTTGCTCCGTTTCTTCTTTTTTTAAATTAGCAAGTAACATGGAGCTCAGCGGATGAAAATAACATTGGAAATTAAGAAAATGTTTCCTAGAACTACATTATGCCAGTCGTTTTAACGGAAAAGCACGCTTGCTTTCTTGGAGCCCATTTTGCCTGCTCTACAGCCTTATTTTTAACCAGACTAATTGCTCTTGCTTCTGCAGGACTTTCTGCACACTTTCTGCAGGAAAGACACAAATGCACGCAATTGTCAATGTCGATTAAAACTCATTTCCAGACTCCAAATCTGCACCATGTTGTACAGCAGCTCAGCTGAGCCTCAGACCCACAGCCTCTCCTCTGCCAGATCTTGATGATATTGAGAGTGGCAACAGCTCCTTGCAGGAGTGCTGAAGTTGTGCTAATGCTCTTCTCTGGTGTTAATTTAACCAGGCTCTCTCTCACAACAAGATGACAAATAAGAGCCCCAGGAATTGAGGGGATGTGTATGGACATCTAGTAAGTTCATAGTAGTGGTGCTGGTCTAAAAACTTGTCTCCTAGGTGATAAGGGCCTCTGGAGCAAATTTCCACATGCTGAAGGATTGCTATGTATGTGCACGGGGTGCACAGTGAACAGAAAGGCAGCTGACTTTCCTCATACTTGTCCACATGGGAAAGATGATTTTTATTTGGGAATACAGCGAAGACAGGGAGTGCTGTTCTGGAGCAGCTCATTTGCCTAGGACAGTGATTTGCCATGTGAGACAAAAGTGTCCAAGAGCTCTCATGCTCTACCTGAAGGAAAGACTTCCATAACATCCCCATTCTCCATATGGGATTTTCATATGAGAAAGAAAAGCCTGCTCAAGAAGCTTGCATCTCACCACGCCTCAATATGATACTTTAGTGACTTTTAATGCAGTAGTAATTTCAGTGGTACACATTTCCTGTAGAACAAAAATAAGATACCTGCAAAAGGGCAAATGATTGTGTTTCCATCTACTTTCTTGAGCTGAAAAAATGTGAGAAACCTTCCATTTCCTGCCTACACAACAGACGTCTTGCAAGAAGAGCTGGATCTCAGTTTGAAACATGAATACAACTTTCAGATCATCAAGTCCAGCTCTCTAGTCTTGCAGCATTTTCCTTGGAGAAGGGATCTAAGCCAGTTAATTCAATGTACAATTGGATTTGAATCCTGCCTTTCTTTTTCCTCTTGTTCTTGTTTCGGGACACCAAAGCTCAAAAGTGTGCCATTACTGTGAATTCTTGCACAAATAGGGAAGACTCAGGTCTCTGAGTGTTGTCACTGCCATGATTACCAGATTCTCCCAAGTCCAAACAAAATTTTCTTTAAACAGCAAAGGTGTTCTCTTGACTTAGGCTGTTATTATTCCTTTGGATCATATTTCCTCTGCAAGCACAAGGGCAAGAAATTTACTTTTTGTAAAAGGCAAGACCCTCTTCTCAAATCTTCAGAACCCACAGGTCCAAAAGCTCCCAAGATGATTAAAAACATCACAGGCATAGTGCTAAATAAACCTGTCTCCAAATGCTGCTTTGTTTTCCAAGTGCATTGACTTGGTACCTGGACTTCTTTTCTTCTCTTTTCTTCAGGCTCTTTTTTGTTTCACATACAGAGGGGAAAACACTGTTTTAGAGGGTAGCATGAGAACATTCTTGCAAGTAGGTCCAGACTCTCTTTTTCCTCTTTGAAATGCCTTAGATTAGGAGAGATTTTCAAGTTTAAAAACTGCCAGGGAAGGAAATTTCTTCAGAAGTGTCCTTTGAGTCAGAGATAAAAGTGATGCCCAGCAGGTATAGGCTAGCAGTAGTCAAAGAAAAGATGAACTCCCAGCAGAAGCTGTGAAATTCACTCCCTCTAGTTCTGCTACTGTATAAGACTACATCATTCTTTATTTCTAACCTTTTTTTTTTTCATTTCCACCGACTGTACCAATAAATGTGCAAAAAATCAGCCTGTGAATCTGTGTTCTTAGCCTAATTATCTAGCTGTTTTTGGTGTTTTACCTGAGGACAGGACTTAAACTACAGCTATTTCATGCAGTGACCCAAGCTCCATCAAGGGGTGACACATTTGGACACCTCTGCAGAAGGTGGAGCACACACCCCAGGGCTGTGGGAGCAGGTACCAGCTTGGACCTCAGGAAGGCAATATTCAACTTCCATGTTTAGCAATGAACTTTTGATACATCAGTGAGCATTTAACATCTTCTGCCTTGGTAAATCTGAGGGTTTGTGAAAGTTCATTGATAGTCTCTGGAATTATACATTTGGATGCAATGCTATGAATGCAGGAAATGTTAAGATCCTTTTGCAAAAGGCGAAAAATTAACCTGGAAAGGCAGGGTAAGATCATCCAGACGTAACAGGAGAGATGCTGTGGTGAGAGGAGTGCTTCTGAGAAACCTGCTTTTATCTCCTGCAAATCTGTTTTATCATTTCAGCCTATATTCCTCATTTGCCCTCACCTCATGCCACGCATATTTAAGTTAAACCTGAGACAAGCCAAGGACAGAAACACAAACTCTGTGTCCATGACTCTCTCATGCCACCTCCAGCTTCCCCAAGAAAGCCAAATATGCAGAGGAGAGTGACACAGAGACACCTGTTCTGGCAGGGCAAATTAAAATGTTGGAGTCATTGGTGCTATAACATAAAATCAATGTTGCACATTAAAGGGTCCTTTAAAGGACATGAGGGAGGAAATTGCATTCTTGTCTGGCTCAATAAACTAACTTTTAGATAATAATATTTAGATATTAGAATTCCTCATCCATTTCTAGCTCCCAGTCCTTGAAGATTGTTGAGGAACAAACCCCTTATATGCTGTTTCTAACTCCAGAAACATTTACAAAGGGAGCTGCTCTAATAGCTGGAAAACTTGAGTTTGGAAGATCAAATGACTATTCACAACCAATTACCAGTGATGTGGCAGACTGAGTCTCCTGGCTCAGCTCCTGGGGTCTCAGCTTATCAGTACAGCTGCTCAGACCATGGCAGTTTCACTGTGTTATTTGAGAACCGGTAATAAAATACCTTATTTCCATGCTTTCTAAGTAACCTGTACTCCATGCACCCCCTCTGTGCCAGTATTGCAGGCAGAAACCAAATAAGCCTGTGCTGACTCCTGCCTACCCAAACAGCAGCCACAACCCCTGTGTGCGAAACGCCTTAAATACACTTCTTCCAAGTTAACTGAATGTTGCTGATGTTTTCTGATAAATAAAACTATAACTGTTCCCAGTGGTACAGTAGTGAGCAGAGAGAAGTATATCTAAAGGCAACTCCTTTACACTGAAGTTTTACATGAAGAATATGCTGAAGCTTCATCATAAATAATTAAATACCTTTCTAAACTATTAATGCAGCTTCTTGATAGCTTCTGTTTTGCTTATGGTGTTTCAAAGGTGTTGACTGTAGGCAAGTATAGATCTTTATCTGTGATGAAAAAAAGCTTTGAAAATATTATAACACCTTTGCAGTTGAAAGTCTTTCTCCAGATAGGGGCTTAAAACTGAAGTGTGCTGTCTGCAAGGCAGCACTCCTAAGGAGGAAGATCTAAAGATCAAAACATAGCTCAGTAAAGTCACTGCAAACAAATCTACTTGGTGTTTGACCAGCTAATGTCAGCCACTTACAAAACACGGAAGTTTCACTGCATAAGGCCACCACCAGAAATATACTGGGCTAGACAGAAATTGTCTGAAGCAATAATTGACATTATTCCCAAACTAACTAACACCAAAAGTGGTTATTCAAGGCACTCCAGCGCTGAGAAATCAGGTACAAGACTGCAGTACATCACTTTTCCTTACAGTTCCACTCCGTTTAGAAAGAGCTGATGGATATCAAGGCAGATGGTATCTAACAGACGAGTACTATCCCAGTTTCTGGAGCCTACCATGATGTTGCAAATTATCAGAACTGTATTTTTGAACTTGGAGAAATGTGACAGAGGTTTTCCAATTATTTTTCTGTTCACAAAGGTTTGAGCTTTCTAATCCACTGATGAAGGGTTGCATAGAGAAGCCTGGAGTGTGCCAGTCTCAACCTCCACCAAGCAGAGGGCACAAATGCCACAGCTCTGGTGCCAGATTTATGTAAAATCCCTGTCTAAGCTCACTCTGCTAAGAATGATCCCACTTGGCCACGAGTAATTTTTGTTGTGCGCCACATGCCCTCTGCTCCGAACAACTCCAAGCCGATCCACAGCTAATATTTCTGTGCACTGTGGTGATGATGACAGCCCATTAAGGGCAAGTGTCCCAGTGGATTGCATTAGTGATTTCATGTCAAAATAAAAAGGTTTATATGAAAGGAAAGAGGAAAGGAAAACTAAGCTCAGAATCAAAAAAAATATTCCACTAGCTTGTAAGTAGAGTTCCAGGTGAGGAAAAGCGCCCCATCCCACCCTACCCCACCCCACCCCACATTCTTGCCTTTGTGCTACCACAGTAAAATAACCAATTTCAAAATGCCAACATTAAATCATCTCCTGTTAATGCAGTAAACCTGCAGATGAGCACTGCTGACCTGTCCTACAGATCACAGGGAGCTCCTGTTAGTGCTGTTATCTGCTGAGCTGAGATTCCAGTGATGCACATGGCTTCAGGGCATTGGAATGCTGGAGCCCATCTGCTCTGATGTTTATGTTAAATGGGTTGTTCATGTAAATACCAATGTAAATGGTCAAACTCATTATTTCCTTCTAGGAAGGTGCTCTGTTTCAGTTAAAAGGGACTGCTTCTGTTGACTGTAGACCTGTCATTGCAACATGATCCCTAATCAATTAGGCCACTTCAAAACAAAATGAGAATATTGAGTGTCACCGGCAGATGGTGCAGATCTGTACCAAGTAGATAAAGTCCATGTACATTTTTAAGGAATATGAATGAAAAGAATAAGCAGAGAAAAATGAAATGTTGCTAGACTTTGGAGCAAAAATCATGCTCTGCTTTGGCTGGACAGGAATAGCAGAGCAAGGAGTGGTGGCATCAGAGAGGGTGTTCTCCTGCAGCCTGCTCTGCATCACTGAGATTCCCAAAAGCCTCCAGTCACAAACATAGCCTAAGGAAAATAATTGAAGTCTTGAGTACTTTGCAGTTCAATCCAGTTACCTCTGGATAATGCACAACTTCCTCCCCACCTCATATAGCACCAACATTTTCTGGTATCATGTTGGGGCACAGACATTTTTCTGCGTGCCTGGTCCATCTTCCAGAAAGGGCACTTTCAAAACTACCAAAAGGCTTTCAAATTGCTTTTGTATAACTCTGTTGGTCTGGATTCTTATCTTGGCAATTTAGCATCAAAATGTCACTACCTGATCAAAGTGCTGGAATTCACACTATTTTTCTTTGCTTGAAGAAGCAAAATTATTAACTAGGTTATTAGAATAAAAACTTAACAGTGTATGTATTCACAACATTTTGCTCTCACTAATTAATTTCTGATCGAATACCCTGCCAGAGGATCAGCTTACTACTGAGAAGGAGATCACAGCACACAGAAGATTAATTGGAATGGGAGGTAGTCCCAGAAGGACACAACTCCGCTGCATCTTGATGCTGTGCTGGATCAAAGGCTGCCAGGGGCTGTGCAGAACAGGAACCCCATGAATGTGGCTGCAAACGCAGTTGCAAGGCTTTGCTGGCAGCAGGGCCCTCATTGCAAGCACCAGGGCATGGGAGCACAGCAAAGAGAGTGTGTCCTTCATAATGAAGAGGGTCTTTAATCAGCTTTGCATCCCTGGAGGAGGCAGGGTTACATCTCAGCAACAGGTGTTCCACAGCATGGTGTCCGGGCTGGGATGCTGGCACACCTCAGGTGTGCCTCTGCGGGGCACATCCCCACGGTTGGCTGCCAGAGCTCTTGCTTGGGTCACTCAGAATCGCCCCATTACACCTCCATGTCCACTTGTCCGTGCAGCCTCCAGAAGCAGAGGGGGAAGGCAGGGAGACCCGGGGTGGGCACCAGGCCTATGACCCTCCCTTCTGGGCCCACAGGGCCATTCAGGACCTCATGCCCCCCACCAGACCATGCTGCCAGCAGCCACTGCTAGGGACATGTCCATTGTGGGGCAAGACTGACCTTGCTGTGGCTGATGGCAGAAAGGGAAGACCAATGCATTCAAGTTCTTTTTAGCCAGCTTTAGTCGATTAAACCAGGAATGTGACCAAAATTCATCCAACAAAGGCATCCATAAGACAATTCCTTACTGTGAGAAGTTAAATTGGCAGTTGTCATCTGCTCTCTCTTTCCTGCTTTAAGAGAAGAGTGTGAAGGATTTGGTCACAGGTCATCATCAGTCCTGCACTGACTCTAAAGCCTGTCGTGTTTTCAATACATGGTCAGTACCTCATGGACACAAACCTGCCAGTGTTGTCTGGAGGACATGCACACAATCCTCAGAAGAGTTTTTCTGTGAGGCTAAAGGTTGATCCAGTAATGAGTAATTCAACATGCAGCATCTCCAAATTATAATCAAAATTGAATGTTGGATCATTTTAATGAAACTAATCCATCACTTCTGCTAACTGAATTGTGGTTAAATGACCTGGGGCAAATTGAGGCAGTCCCTGTGGAAAACTTCTTAGCACTGCAAGCAAATTAAAAAGAAAAATGCAGGTCTTCTTTAAAACGGTCTTAATTCAGTTTGTTACGAACCTGACTCCAAGTTCTGCCAGCAGCCTGATAATGCTGCTAAAGACAGTCGTACTCTGTTGCAGAAAGAAAGGGGAGCAGTTCTTCAGTTCTCCTCATTCAATACTGAGATGAAAGGTCCTTTTCTTTACAAAAAAAGTTACTAGCTCTCGATAGACCATAATGCTCATGTTGGAGTCTTAAGGTTAACAGCCTGGGTTGGGACATTCGTCTTTTGAAATGTCTTTCACGCTTGGATAAATCATGCCTTTCCCCCAGTGCAGTACCTTTTTTCCCAGCAGCCCTTCAAAAACGAATGAAAAATCTGTGAAGGAATTGTAGACAAAAGACAGCAGACACCTCAAACTTACAAGGAGTTTTGAAAAGACCTACAGAAAACCCAGATGGGTGTGTGATACAACCTTATATGTTTCATTAGCAGCAGTCGTAGTAGCTCGCTGGAGCCTCTGAAGCATCCCACTCACTCCTCTGGGTGACTCATCTCTCCCTCATCCCAAACACTGCAGCCCATCACAGTGGAAAATACTGACTTTGCAGAGCAGCATTAAGGGATCAAGAGCATGCACTCCGAAAATTCCCAGGCTGTCCTTTAACAAAAATAGACCTTAGTGAAAGAAAGCAGGACCCAGGCATGTGCACAGACTTGACATTTGAGAGACTGTCATCACACCAGCACTAATGAAGTCTGCACTAACGCTCATCACTGGTTGTTCCTGGGTGAAATATGTGCAGATTCCTGATATCCAGCTGATTTGTTGCAGAAATCACACAGCAGAGGGTAGCAAAGGACATTATAAAAGGAACCTGGAGCATGAGTGAGGTGGGCCTGGCACATTTAACCCTGCTCAGTCTCCTGAAAAGGTGTCACAACAGGATCATGGTGCACATGAGGACGTGGAGGAATTACTGGGTCCTCCCGTACTGACTTCTCTTGTGCTAGCCGAAGGTGCTGCTAACTTCTGCCAGAGTCTTCATGGGGTGAAATATGGAAAATAAAGTAAGGGCTGGCAAACTGTGGCCTGTGCTGGCTGAACTTCCCCAGGCAAAGTCAGGGAAGACAAACACAGAGCAGCACATCCTGCGGCTCATCCTGGAAGGCAGATCCATGAAGCCCCAGCCTTCAGGAGGGAAGTGCAGATGTAGGGACACAAGCTGCATCACACCACCTGCATGCAGAGCCAGTCAATGGGCCTTGAATATTTTAGCTTCCTTACTGACTCCTGGATCTTGCTGTTCTGATCATCCAAGACAGCATCCTCTGACACCAAACCCAGCATATGGCTCCTGCCAAGGGTTGCTCCAAGTGAACAGCATGGATAAGGCTGCACTGGTCTGGCTCCCACAGCCCTCTGCAGCTCCCAGCACTCTCCTGGGGGACTCAGACAGAACTTTGTACTGGCTGCCAGGGCCTGTGAGATGCATCCTCAGTTCCATGAGATGACACCATTCTGCTGGTTGACTGTGACTCACCCTTCATGCTTTTTCAGACTCTGCAACTGAGGAACCCCCAAAATGATAACCAGCATCTCAGAGATCTCCCCTGAGCCCAGGGAGGACAAGGGCTGAGTACCAGGCAGGGGAGGCAGCCACCAGCTGTAAGCACAGCTTACAGCTCCACACCACTCCAGGAGCGTGAGCACCAGGCAAGGTCCATGATGATCCACAGTCTCTCTGAAAAACCTGCTGTTACTGCAGGTCTGTGTGTGAGGCAGCCAGCTTGACAGAGGGTTTCCTTTGTTCCCACTGCTCTCCCCTTTCTGCTGAGTAGACAAAAGCAGAGAAAGGTTTTCATGGCAAGAAAAGAAAAGAGATATATTAATATAAAGCAAAACAGGAAGGGGAAAAACAAGTGCAAGGATAAAGTTAAACATGGTGTTTTCCTGGTGTTTCTCAGGACCTACATATCAGCTGCCATGAGGACAAGGATGCTTTCCTCTTTGCAGAAGCAAGACCTCAGTTGTGGCTGAACCTGCAGTCTTGGCTTAGGGACCAGAAAACAAAACCAAGACACGTAGCAACTCTGCACTTGGCGTCTGGTTAAGATCCTCATCAGAGTGGAGGGCTGAGGTAGCTCCAGATCCTGCCATGTGTTCCTCACACCCTGCTGCAAATCCCTTCCAGGAAGTCATTACCCGTGTATCTCAACGTGGGCTCCAGAAAGTGAGGCTGGACCCAGGTTTCACTGCAGTTAAGATGATTTGGGACCCCACACCTTCACTCTGTCCTTGTGAGCACAGACTGATGCTGCTGGAGGGCCCAGGGCAGCTATATTGCTGCAGTAAAAGCTCTTTGCAGAGACCAGGGGGACACTCACCTTTGGCAAATGATGCTCCACTGGAAACTGAGACCCTGAGAAAGCCACTGCAGCTGCAGTGCATCCCAGCCGAGGGCTGCACTCCTGTAGGTCCTTCCTGCTGCCCCAGGGGAAGCCCCACAGCAGCTCCTGGAAGAGCTAGGGGAAGGTGAGAGGTGCCCAGCACCCTGCCCTGTCTCCTGGTGTTCCTGTGCAAAGAGAGCAACCACTCACTTCCTGCCAAATGCCTCTCTTGGACTGAGGAAAACGAGCGGGATAAGAGCAAAATCTCTCTGACAGAGCTCAGCGTGTGTCACTGCCCATGAGCCGGTGCAGCGCAGAGCCGAGGTGGCATCTCCCGTCTGCGCGCGCAGAACCCACAGGGAGTCCTCGGGTTCTGTTCAGCTCACACAGACACTTCCATGTCAGCACGGGCAGACAAACACTGTAGGAAGGAAGGAAGCGCATTTTTGTGCACACTGGTTCCCGTTTCACTACATTCATAACCTTAATATCACATTAACACAGCAAGCGCATTGATGCTGTAATTGCGTTCCAGCTGCCTGAATGCTCCTCTTAATTTAGTCATGCTACTTTAGCTTTGTTGTGAGTTACAAATCATTCTTGCTCTCAAGAAGCAAATAAATTTGCAGATGTTGCAAGAGATAGGATTACCCAGCAGGTTTTCTTTTTTTAACACATGCAATGTATAAACTTTATTAAATGAAAGCAATTTCTCCAGGGAAGTCCAACAGGTACTTACACTGATGGCAGAGGGAGACAAATTGCAAAGGTTTTTGAGCTTCAAGGAGCATCACAGTCTCCTTGCAACTCATTTGAAGGAATTCTGCCACAAACAATCTAACAAAGCAAGAACACAAGCTGTATCCTGTACCTGTGCAGGTTTTTAAATACTCATTGATTTTTCAAGGACACAGATATTATGCATATACATATATTATTATCAGAACATGAAGTGTTGGTTTGTTTGAGATTGGTGGCATCTTTTTTACTCTGAGCAAGATTTCTTGGTCAGTTCGAATTTTGCCATGGTTTTGGTCAAATTTTCAAGGGAAGGTGACCCAATAGTTTGAGGCTAAAATCTAAAACATTCCCTGCTTTGTTACAATGATCTGTGTATGGATGAGTTGTCCAGTTTATTAAATAATAATAAGGGGTTGAAGCAAAAACAACTTTTTCTGGACTACTGGCAATCGGCCATACTCTTGTGCAGCCTTCTTCTGCTATGTTTACCCCCTTTCCAATCACCCCCTTGGTCATGCATTTACTGAATTACATGGTTGTACTGGGGAAGCTGCACTTTTGCCTATATGATTGCTGTTCCTAATTAAAATAATTAGAGACAGTGTCAACAGATGGTGCTGAAGAGCAGCAGCATCGCCCTGGACTGCTGTAACATCAGGAATATTCCAAAGAACTGCAACCACTGTCACCAGCTGCTGATTACATAAACTTCCAGTGACGGGTACTTCCGGAGATATTGCACTGTTTCCAGGCATCAGCACATAACAAACTTTTGTATTTCTATGAAAACATCTTAACAACTCAAATAAACATCAACATTTCATTTTGTACAATAATAGTATGTCTCTATAATTTTTAAAGCCATTTTCTTTAATGCCTTCTTTGGAAGTTGTCTGTAATGCAGTCTCAATGCATGTTGTCCGCTCATTCGCAGTACTCTGGAGACTGCAACGCTATGATTTATGGGGATGAAACACACATTTCACCTGTACTGACAGTGATCTTTCTGCCTTGCTGCACAAGCTCTGTTCCTGATATTGACACAGGGAGATGGGCTGGAGATGAGCTGATGAAATACAGTTTATTTTGAATAGGGTGATGTCATGGGCTTGAGTTCAGTGATACTGACCCCAGGCCATACATTTAAGATGAAAATATCACAACTGTTCCCAGCTGGCAGCTTAACAAAAATACATCAGTCTTGAAGGGCATGGAAACCTGCTTTTGGATGCTGTTTACTCTCAGAGAGCTCTGAGAACTGTACCTTTCTTCACACTTTATATATCCAAGAGCCAGCTCATGAAAATAAAATCAATTCTCCTACTTCCAGAAGAGATTAATTCAATATCACTTTGAGTATTTAATACCAAGATTTTAAGGAAATGCTGAAACATTACTAAAACCGACATATTTTTCTTGGTTTTGGCTGAGATAGAGTTAATTTTCTTCCTAGTAGCTGGTACAGCGCTGTGTTTTTTACTTGTGAGCAATCAGATGCAATATGTTGACCCGTGTTGTACAAGAAATCAGATTTTTCCTTCTGGCTCTTTTCTGTAAAATCTATAACTTTCAGTCTTGAATGCTCTTATACAAGAGAAAAATTAAATTGTATCAGGAGATGAGTGAAGGATGCACACAAAATCTTGGTGAACCAGCCATGGTTTTCCCATAGCTGCTAAGAAAATCTCTCCATGCCTCTTTCATCTTTCACATAAATTGAAAGTTTCAGTTTGTATAGCCCCTCACTACAGACACCAATGTCCTTGAGAATGGGACATTGCACTTGGCCGAGGTCTCTAGGTTTGGCTGGGCTCCACCTAAAAGTAGGCACCCAAAACAAGCAAACTCAATAAATAAATATTGGCATTCCAAAGGAGAGCTGAACTGCTCCCTCTGAGGACTGCAAAGAGAGAGCTCAAGAGCGTGAGGTTCCAATACCTCGGATGCTGTTTGTCTGATGAATGTAGGTTTAGGCGTAGCCTCAAGTTAAACATTAGATCTGCAACATCACAGCTAATTGGATTGTCATCAGGTAAAACACTAAAATTGCCAGGAGGCTGTATTTTGGTGAAAGACCAAACCAGTCGCAGGATCCTTCACTTTGCATTTTTAGGAATCTCTGCTTGCTCAAAATTGTTCATGATTGATCACGGAGCATGTGCAGCTTCTCTCTGTCAAACTTCCTAAACTGATTGAAATAGAGAGTTTCAAGACAAGCATGTACATAACACAATGAAATATCCCACAATAAATAGTGTGAATGAATAGTGCTGACAAGAACTGATGTGCTTGTTCCAGACATCACATCGTATAGAACTGAATATGTGCGACCTAGAAAAGGTCAAAAACCTTAAAATAGCTGATGTCCACAAGCCCATCCTCTCCCTCACACTCTAGAGATGTTAGCACTCAATTAGTGACACACTAATTTCTTATTTCCCAACATACCATGACATTTTGATGCCAGATTACTTTTGGTTGGAGGAAGGCTGGATGTCACACATTTTTATTTGTATTCTTGTGTTTAATGCAAGTGACAGATGGATTTTTTTTTTTCTCGATCTTATTGCAATATTCCAGAAAGATTTATGTTAAAGACTCACCCAGGCACCTTGTCTCGGAGGTACAGAGGATCTGGCATATGCAATTTGTTAACTGAACATTTGTTTCCCCACGAGCAATACATGCGTCACTTGTGCTCTGAAGCAATGCATCTTTCTTCAACAGTCTGCACCCACTTCCTCCTGATTCACGGGACAGACAGCAAGGACAACTGATATATCTGGCCCCCTCCCACACAAAGCAGGTTCAGGGGACCAGCACCCCATGCTGAGGACTCTTCAAGGTCAGGCTTCAAGTTCCTCATGTGCCCAGAGCTTGGACCACACCATGGTGCTGGTTTGTGATGCAGAACCCTTCTGCAAGTCAACTTTGCCTCCACTCCACCCAGACAGCCACTCCACATGGATGGAGTAGAAATTTAAAGTGATGCAAGGTAGGACACTAGGTGTGCATGACCCATGACCATCAGCACGTGGCTGGCCACTGTCCCAGGCTGCCAGAGGAGGCACCTGCATCCAGCAGGATCACAAGGAGATAAATGGGAACCATCATGAGGATGGTAAGAGCATACAGTCATCGACAGAAGGACTGACAAAAAAATCAACCTTGTCCTCACTGAGAGCTTGAAAGACCTTCTTGGTGGCATTAGCACACGTTAACCTGAGCTACCTACAACATGCCAGGAAGTCTTTTCCATGGGGTAGAATCACAGCACATGAAATGAAATCACAGCCTGTATCTGTGAAACTGAGTTTTAAAGTTTTCAACTCAGAATATAAGTGTCAAATCACTAAGGTGTCCCAGTGTCTGTGCTGGAGAATCTGAGCTGCCCTACACTGCTCCCCTCTCCTTGCAGCTCAGCAGAAGTCCTGTCTGGCCCAATTTGCTTGAATCAGATTCCAGCCTCCTATTACAGTCAAATTTTAAAAGCCTTGGAAGAAAAAATCCAGGCTGTGCCTAGAACCTCACCCATGTTTTACATGATTTTGGTTTCAGTGGTCTATATGTTGAGAAGATGAGCTACTGCCTGAGCACTCACACCAGGCCACAAGATGGTCCTGTGTTTTGAAGACCAGCCAAAGCCTGAGTCAATACACACTTCCATGTACTTTCAGATAAAATCTACATTATTACACTGATCATATACCACATAATTTTAGAAAATAAAATAAATACCATCCCTCCTCAAAAGAAGTATTCTACATGGGACAGGACCCAAATGCTTTTCACAAAACATCAGCACCTGTTCACCTTTCTGTGCATGAACTACACAGTGAAACAGCAGTGATCGCTGCTGTAGTATCTACTGAACCTTTGTTTTCCTATTGCTAAATAACAATCAGGTAAGATTTTTCCTGGAAAATTTTGCTTGAATAAACTACACCAGAAGCACAAACCCAGTCTGCGTCATTTGATCACCTGTATCTTCAGAAAATATCGTATTTCCTTCTAGAACAAAGCTTAACCAGTAAAAGCATTATTTGGTTGGCAAAATTAATCTACACAACTTTGAGCAGTAAAGAAATCCTAGATTAAAAAATAAGCAAACCAAGACCAACTCTCCAGCTGCTGAATACTTTATTCTTTTGTTACTTCATACACCTGAGCTCTGAAGGCTTGTACAAAATATAAAATAAAATAAAACCCCAGTATGGTTTTACTGATCTTAAAACTGCAGCCTTGTATTTTTTAATCATTTATTGTAAATATAAAGAGGGGTAGGAAAACTGCCAGTGTATCTACTGAAAGCACCTAACCTTTTGGATATTATGTCATTATTGTTGCAATAAGACTTGGCTTAGATGATTCAATTTTTTGAAGGAATGCCGATTTTATTACAACTCTTTCAGCAGAAATGTGTCCTGTTTCAGGGAGAAATTCACTGAAAATGAACTTCCATTCAAACCTTTTTGCTTTCTTATCCAGAAAAAAACCCTACTTTCAGTTCTACTGAAGAGAGGAAGAGCTTGCCTTTGCCTCCCCCACAGCTAATGGGAATGCACCAAACAAAAGACCACAGAGAGAAACAGAAGGAGCTATAAAAACACATATTCAAACTTCCCATACTAGCAAAATTCAAAATAAAATACACGTAGCAGCCCCAGCGGCGACAGGGAGTGCAGCAATATGAAGAGATGAACATTTGGGTGGAATGTAGGCAGTGAATCCTTCCGCAGAGGAATGAAGTCCACCGGCACGTAGAAGGGGTATGAATGTAGTATGGCTTGCAGAACCAGGTCCTGTGAGAAGCTGAGTGGCTTTTGCAAGATGCTATTTGAGGGCACCCAGCACCAAGGGATGGAAACCACGAAGCCCTCAGATAGCATCGTGCAGATTTAGGTCCCTAATGCAATAAAAAACATATTTGCTCCCCTCTAAGTGACCTGTGAGCTTGCTTTGGCTTAGTTTTTTCCCCAAGCATTTGCTGTTAAGTTAATTAAGCACTTAAAAATAACAGTCTCTCACCTTCCAGAGACTCCACATAAATACTAATCTGTCTTCTTCTAAAGGCCAGATTTTCTGCAAGGGCAAATCAATACAGTTTCACTGATTGAGGATCTGGCTTTAAAAGTCTATCCAGTGCTTTAAACCCAGCACAGTATGACATGTGCTTTGGCAGTAGGACAATTCTCCGGATTAATAATAGAGGAAAATTTGGCAATTAAAAAAGAAGCTCCATCTTGAAGGGCTGCCATTTCTTTAATCAGTGCTGACCACCACAGTTTCTCCTCTTGTGAACTGCACAGTTACAGCTGAGGTTTCACCGTCGCTCTCCTCGAGCTTTAGTGCAGCATTGTCCAAGCCGGTGCTGCTGGGCTGTGGCAGGACCGTGGGTTCTGCCGTCTGAGTAGGAGTGGAGCAGTACAAGATGAAGCCCACCATGATGATAACAAAGGACAGGATGTAAAGACCTGAAAACTGCCAGAGGAGAGAAAGAGATGCATTAAGTCTTGCCTGATGTAAGAACATGCCAATGCTGCCTTGTTTCAAGAATGTGAAAGCTACCCTTCCTTGTAAAAATTATTTTAATGAGGATTATCACTGTGAGCTGGATTCAGGTCTGAAAACCAAAATTCAACAGCTCCATTTACTTAAAGACTTGGGCCGCTGGCTGGTTTTCTCTGCATCTCATTCCCAAGACTGTTGGACAGGGAGTTTCCTCAGGTCTTCATACAAGAATCTTAACAGAGAGAACAAATGAGTGTAAACACAGTCATCCTGAATGAAAGTTGTTTACACACATGAATGCTGAAACACTCTACCCCTAAGAGAATTTTGATCCAGCACATGCAAGTATTTCAGGTTCTGGCAAGAGATGAATCTCTGCGATACTGCAAGTCACCAAAGCAGCTGCTTCTCTGCACAGATCTCTTAACCATCTGCAGGGCTAGATGAGTGTTATTACTGGATCGAAACCAGTTTGCTCTCTACACCCAACAGGTCCTTGAGGGGACGGAAGCTGGGGCTCCTTTTACAAGATTGGCATTTGCAAGCTGTCAAGAGTGGTGAGAGCTAAAGAGTACGAATTGCAGAGGTACATCAGGCACGCTATTGTTCACTTGCCTGTTAAAATTCCAGTAATTGCCAAGATTCACCGACCTTGACAGAAAGATAAATACTTACTTCATAACACCAGATTCAGTAATACCAAGTGTTGAAGTTATCCACGGCCAGGAACACTTTTCAGCAGGTTTATTAAAATTCTCCATATTCCCTTTGTCAAACCACACCGATTAAACACTAGGAGGAAGGACATCATATCCTACAAACCTCTGTCAACATCCTTTAACATCCTTATCTTCCTTACACATGCTTAAAAAATATGTTCTAGCTTATCAGGATGAAATGAATGGTAGGACCTAGACAGTGGACTCTCACCCAAAAAAGACTGAAGCATCTACAATTAAGGCATTGCAACTCCTAGCTGGCAGTCACTTGGCTTGGAAACCCTTGGATGGCAACACACAAAACGAAAAGCAGAGTGAAACACAGTGGCTGTGTGTGAAGTGCCCTCTCTCCTCACCTTTTTGGCTGTTTGCCTGGACGAGCTTGGACTCAAGCGTTCACTCCACACAGGAGGAACCACCAAGCTCTGAACATATCTCAACAGAGGCAGCAGGATCACCCATGGTCATACCTCTCACTGACCTGTTCCCATCAAATGGGCAGAGCCTGGGGCTGTATCCAACCACCTGCACAAATTCTCCAGCCTAAGGCCCTGAGTGAGCATGTGCCTGTATGCAAGGACCTGTGGCTGGGCAGTCACAGGAACTGCAGATCCCTCTCGCAGTGCAGTGTGCACAAGGCTGGAGGTCTCTGATCCTGATGAGCCAATTCCTCCAGGAGTGGATACAGTCACCAAGGCAGGTTGCCAAAGCTGTTGCAGTGTAGCTGTGACTCAAGGCCTGCCTGTATTTTTGCATTTATTGACACAGGTGAACATTACCCATGCTGCTTCAACAGGCCTACGCTCTCTCTTTTTTTCCCTTTTGTTTTTGGTGAGAACTCAGGGTTCTTTTCCTGGGATTTTTTTTCTCGTTTCTTTTTTTTTTTTTTTTTTATTTTCAAATATTCTAAAAACTTTATTGCTTCAGACACTGATATCAGTCATACTTTGGGCAGCTGATATCCTCATTCCCACTGCTGAGCCTAGAGAGTACTTTAAATGTTACTGGAGGACTGTATCTCCATCTAGTGTCTATTTGTGCAGTATACTCCCTTCCACGGGGGTTTATTACAACTAAAGCACGTGAAGACCTTTTTCAATATCTCTTGAAGGATTACAGGTATCTATATAATGAGTTCCTTAGGAGGCACAGCAAGGATTCATTATGGAGTAAAAGAGAAAAAATAAAAAAGAGTTCAAAACAGGCATGCAGAATTCACAGTTCACTTAAAACAGACATGGCTGGGGCCGAAAAGTTAAGTGCATTAGCGAAACGCTGTGCACAAGTCAAAACTTTATCAGTTCCTGGGCCTGGTCTCTGCTGTAGCCACTGACTGTGGTCCTTCTGTTTGTTTCAGAGCAGGCTCAGACCACCGCAATTCAGAGCTCTCCATGGCTCTCTGCCCAGCCAAGCCTCCAGCAGCTTGCTGTGAAATGTCATGTGATGATGGGGAATACAGAGCAATTCTCCATATTTTTGCTTGTAGATTCCTGTGTCCAGAGTGCTTTTTAATCCAGCAAACATCCTGCTTGGTTTCTTTGCCCCATAGGTAAAGAAACTGTATGGTTAACTTGGCAATAAGATTTTCTACTGCTAAACGCCATGTCAAAATTAGGCTCTCTCAGTTTGTGGTTATCTCAGATAACAGATCAGATAATAAGTTATCTCAGATCCTCTGATTACCAAAGATGTGGCATTATTATTGCTCCTCTTTTTGCTACTTCATTGTTTCTAACCCCAGATGCAAGTTCCTATTTCAGTAAATATCTGAAGTTCTCTCAACACAATCCCAAAGTCTTCTCTAATTCATTTTTCCTTTTTGCTACCAGAATACCTCGCTGTTAATGATTATGAGATGGCTCGCTCTCAGAAAAACCTTTTCCCAAAATAAGCTAAAAACCCTGAAAAATAAAAGTTTAATATATCCCTTCCGAAGCTCTTCTTCCTCTTCATTATAATGAATATAAATTTATAATCACTTTTTGAGTTAAGCTATCTGGGTGCCAAAATGCACGTTTGGAAGTGACTTAGAAAGGATTTAATTGTTAGACCATAAGTATGGTTTGCTTCCTGCATTCATTTCTAATGGATGCTTTGTAGTTTGGAGCAAAGTTTGGAACCCAAAACAAGGAGGAAAGCTGAGCTAAGAGACTCTTGAAAAGGAAAATCTAGCTGCTGTCAGACCCTACCATTACCAGACTCCGCACAGCCTTCATTTTCAGAAAACAAATCTGACCTAAAAGCTTCTGGCTGAAGAGAAAGCAACCACATGGTTAATTACAAAGTAAGTTCCTAAGCAAAGTTCACGAGCTTCTCACTCAGCCCTTCCAGTCACCGAGCGACTGACTCAATTACTCCAATTGCTTTAATGAGCTAGGTTCTCACAAGTGATTCTGGATGAAAAGTGGAGGGTGGCATGAAATCCTTTTAGCACTGTCATTTAGCTTGAGCAGACACTGCCAAAAATATTTTAGAGCACAATAAAAGTAACTGACTTTTGGAGAGTGTACAGAATAACACATTTATCTGTACTTTCTCAGATCCTTTAGTCTCTCCTTAGCAGCAGCCCTAAGACAGCTTGATTCTCATTCCAAAATGTTGGTAATGAACAGATTAAACTTCTGAAAGAAAATATTATTTTCTTAAAATCAAACTGGTCCTCTTTCAGACACCAAACACCTTTCAGGACAGGGAGATTCAAACCCTCTCCTTGGACACCTGGAGTAATGAACCAGATCTAACATACAGTTCCACAAAGGGCTTTCAGTGAGAACTCCATTATTGGAACATCTCAGGAAATTATTTACTATCTCTTAACATTAACTTATTCCTTCAAGTGTGGAACGGTTTGAAAATGGCTCTCTGGCTAATGGCGCAAGGCTCTGTCATTAACTAAGCACAACTCCTCCTGACTGACACCTGCCAACGATGAATGATAGAAGCTGCAGAAAGGTACAGGTGCAAACCACTGTTCTGGGGATTCTGAGATCATTACACTTTATTTGTAATTTTGGAGTAGAAACATAACTGAAAGAATGTGAAAGCGAGGGAATTAACTCACCTTGTAGAAAAACAGGAAAAGCCCAAAGAAGAGGCTGTAGAGATCTGCAGTCAGAATCCCCAGGTTGACGGAGGTTGCACTGGTAACTTTAATCACAACTGGCATGAAGCTGTACAGCCCAAACATGCACAGGGCAAAGGCTGTGAACAGCAGTGCTGCAAAACAAGATGACAAGTTACTCTTCAAGCACAGAACAATGATTTTAAAGAGCACTGATATTCTTCAGATGCTTTAAAACTATGCATTTTTATCTCCTAAAAGATAGGGGAATGTACATATAAGAAAAGCATGGAAGATTACCTTGTATTGCAAGAATTACTGTATCTATACAAGAAAGTTCTCGTTCATTCCTACATAATGTAAGAGCTAACTGAAGAAATTTAGAGCCACATTTCTTGATAATGTTTAGCTCTGTTCAGGTCAAAATGTGTCCGTTTTTCCAGTACTTCACTTAGGAAGGACAACAGAAAAATGTTCTTGTGATGTTCCAACACCAAACACATCAGTAATTAAGTAGGTTTCGTTTTTACTTATTTCAATTCATTTTGAAAAATTATTTCAAGTTATATGTGAAACGCAAAACCTGCTTTAATGTTCAATCCTACAGACCCTCTCTCTTTGCTGAGCTGCAAAGTTTGAAGAAAATAAACTTGTGAAATGTAATATTAATTCTGCTTGTTATTCAGAGAAAGAAAAGTCCCACCATTCAAAGTCTAAATGATTACCATTTCCCAGTGTTTTGTAGCATGCACATTATTTTGTCATACACATACCAACTTTCCAGTTCCACTGAATTTTCGTTATCTCCCTATGTTCCACAATGGCTCTAGAGTCAGAGAAAAGATGTGACACAGTAAAAAAGGAAAAAAAATCATACTCGAATAGAGAATTTAATTACCAAAATATATAAGAAACATTTTTATTTATAAGCCATTCATTTTTTGTTTCAAATTTTACTAAATGACACTAGCTCAAACATCTAACAAGCATGAAAAAAGACATGAAAATTAAAGTGCCTGAAAGTCAAGAGCACTGTTATTTAGTTCTTATGCCTTCTTCACAGGCATTTTAATCTTTCAGCGATTCAGTTTTATTTGATATATCATTTGAGGAAATTATTAACTATAATGATGAGAAATGAGGACTATATAATTCATTAGACAGACCTAAGTGCATCTGGTCTGTTACTCAAATGTGGTTATTTGTAAGTGTATACATGGCTTCATTTTAAACTTGAGTTTATTATGGAAGATCTCCTGCTAACAATTATCCCCTAAACTTTTCCACAGAGAAAATCCATTAAGAAATACATTCCTGTGAACAGTCCTCAGCACATTGAGTGTCCTCATGAACACCAACAAAATCAAAAATACAGCCAAATATTCTGTGTGTTCAATTGCACAAGTTCAGCTTTAGAATTGCTGTAATAAGAGTAGTGCAAATGAAAAGGATAAAAAACAGATGCTGATCAGCAACAAAAATCAGTTCAAGTGGAAGGACTCTCATATAGGCCAAATACAGATGTAACAAAGAATTTAATAACATCATTTCAGGGTATATAAGCAATCATCTGTAGAATATTCTTAATTAGTTTTAAAATAAATATTAGATCCTTACAGCTGTAGACCGCTGATAATAGTCCCAAACAAGCCCACCATTCCTAGAAACTCCACTCTGCTCAGATTTTTCACAATGTATTCCTCACTCACATTAGAAATGGCATACAAAGAAGCACCAAGAAGCACTAAGACATCTCCAATCACCACGTCACTACCTGTACAGAAATATTAATCCACAATAAGGGTAATGCTGCAAACACTTTTTAACTTTCCTTAAAAAAGCAAGCAAAGTTATCTTGAACATCTCTATCTTCCTAGCTCATTCCAGGGGAAGGGGGAAGGAAACTCTTCCTGTGTGTGCAGAGGAGTGTCTGAGCACACGCTCTGCTGCCTGCTCACCTCACCCTGCACAGTGTGGAGTGAGCTAAACCCAGCATCTACATCTCATCCCAGCCAAGACACTGCTGTATCATCTGGTCCAATCCTACTTCTGCTGACCTCAGGCACTGTAGGGAGTTGAGAACTCCCAGTTAGAGATGCTCTCTGCATTTCGAGAATATTGTCCCCACTTTTGTAAGGCCTGATTCAAGCCTTGCTAAAATCAGTCTATTGATTTTGGAGGGACCAGGACTCAGCTTCAGGGTTATGACAGGTCCTAAGTGGGCACTGCAGACGGATGGTACCGTGTGTCCTGCTGCGATGTATTTATACTGTAAATGGGACTCCCTGTGCTACAATCACTCATCATTAAATGCCTCTGTGCATCAGCTAAATAGCAAGAGGATCACTGCTGTTTAAATCCTTCCATTGGTTTAACATTTCCTTCCCTAAGCAATCACTAAGAAAATATGTCTAAAATATGAGGGTAAGCAGCAGTAAGGATCCCCAGGTCAGCAAATAAGGCACAACTGCCTAATGTCTCAGGGAAATATTCTGCTCCCTCAGGACCAAGATAATTGTACCACCTAGCAGTAAAGCTAAACTTCAGTTTGTCTTATGCCTCACCTCCAGTAAGGCCCCAAAATAACACCACACAGGCTTATCTCTATGCTGCCTGATGAAGGCGATGCCCTGAAATTTACCTTCTCTCATACCCTCTGGCTCTGAAAATTCAAAATTCTTATTCAAAATGAGATTGCTGTGATATGGGTTGATTTAGGCATGTGTCATAGAGAAGACGAGACCTGCCCTTATCTGCACCCAGCTGGCTCCTGGCCCTCAGAGCCCAGCTTCCCTCACAGAGGTCCCAGGAATCCTGGCATCCTGCCCCATCTCCTCTTCCACTCTCGTAGTAAGCCCCTGCTTTCCAGGCTGTGACCTCGGGGACACACGGACCATTTCTGTTGGGTCTGCCAAAGGTAACTCTGAGAAGTCAGCTGCTGTGAGCAACTTTTTATTTGGTACTGGTACTCAGAGAAAACTGCAAACCAGAGAAGTCCGGCTGCCAGCAGGTTGATACTGTATAAACAAAGTTTGCAGGGAGAGGCAGCTTCTTCTGTTAAACCATCTCACATGACAGTCAAAGTGAACAAGCTTTCAGGAATGGGACTTCCCATCACGTCTAATGAACAGCAGCAAAATTTAAACAACACAAGTGGGGTTTTTTTTAAGATGGAAGAAATATCCAAACATACATGCAAAGAAATTCCACAGCTCCCCATAAAATCAACATCTCCTCCACTTGGACAAGAAATAAAAATAGCAACATGGTCTCTTTTAAAACAGAACTGTATCTGCTACTATTTCTGCTTTACAAGTTCCTGTCCACAGCAGGAACCATCTCTCTGCTCTTCCCCCCACAATAAAGGACTCCTTACCTTCATTGTCCTGCCTCCCTGCCAAAATGTCTGCACCCACCATTGTTCCCACACCCAGCAAACAGATGGCAACAGCAAGAAAATGTATCAGCCTGTATCTTGCTCGGAGAACGAACCACGACAAAGCCATCAGCACGGGAATCCCAAAACAGTCCAGGAGCTGTGTGTACAGAAAAATGGTTTGAGTTAGAAACCCACCCCAAATCTGAACTGCAACATACTGAAAGCAAATGCACAGGATCTTACTGCCAATCATCAGATGTTAAGGAAACCTGTAAAGTAGCCCTAGCAGATTTGTTTAAGAGAGGGGTGAAACCCACATTTCATCATTAAAAACATTTTGCAAGTGACGGAGGAGCTGGAATAAGGGTCCACTTTCTCCTGATAGGAAAGCCCTGACTTATAAACTCTTTTAATGATGGATCTAATCAATCTTTGCAGCTTCACAGAAGAATGCCAGGATGTTGCTCTGCAAAAACATTGCTCCCCAAGGCTCCATGTACGCAAAGCAAAAATCTGGAACTATTGATGGGTACAAGTAATCTGATTTTACATTGACATGACTGTGACAGGGACTGACCCTGCAGCTTTAGGTTTGATTCCCCTCCCCCCCCCCAGCTAGTTCACCCTAAAAACCAAAACTGGTATGTGTGTTGGAAACCATGTGCAAAACTGGTAGAAATAAGATAGGAAGGAAAGAACAGCTTTTCTTAAGCCATCTTCCTAATCTCCCAGCTTCCCACAAAAACATATACAAGCCACCAATGCATTTTCATCACTCAGTCAGAGCTAACTCTCAGTCAGAAGCAGGTAACCCACTCTAATTCACTCATGCCCCAGCAGCAGACACACAAGGCAGCTGGAGTTTTGGATCTCTTCAGATGTGTTTGCAGACAGTGCCCCGAGCAGACTGAACAGCTGTGGCTCAAGGATGTCTGTGCTCCTATACAAGCAGTGACTCTGACTTATCTCTCCTTTGTTTATTTTTTCTGTACACGTTCCTATGTATCTTTGCTTTGCTGGTAGAGCTGCCCATAGAATCACAGAACTGCTTGGATTGGAAGAGACCTTAAAGTTCATCTAGTTCCAACCTTCCTGCCATGGGCAGGGACACCTTCCACTCAACCACTCCAACCTGGCCTTGGACACTTCCAAGGATCTTCTACCGAGTCTCCTTTAGTACAGGAAGCATCAAAAGCTAGCTGTGTACTTAATACAGAAGAATACACTGCAGAATAAGATGGGCATATTGTTCTACAATAACCAAATACCATCAAGACCACTGAGCTAATCATAACTGGTTTAATATTTAATTCAACAAAATAAATTTTGTTTCTGAATTTGTCAAAGGAAAGAAAAGGTGTATTTTCTGACCTGTCTCAGTAGAGTGCCATGGAACTACATAAGGGAACAGCCTACAGCAGAACATATAGTCAACTTCCCAAAGATTCCGCAGAAACTACTCTCAAATGTCGGCCCTTAAAACTTGGCCTCTTTAAGTCCCAACAAAGTATTATGTCCAGATGAGTAGGACTGGGGCATAATCCCTGCAATCAAGACAATAGCCCTTAGTTCTTAATGTTCATTTCCAGACTCTGCCTGCCTCACTGCACCACTGCAGCTGGCTTCTGTGCTGTGCCATTGTCCCCAAGGGCTTTAACCAAACTTGTCAACATTTTGATGATATGTCTGGTTTTACTTGTTCATAACTACACACAGTAAAGTCTTACAAGCATAGTGCTAAGGGAAGCTATTAAGGATTAAATCCTAACAGCGCCTCTAATCCTTCAATCTATTTTTCTTCAGTCCTTGGATTGCCTCCAGCTTGTCCAGTTTGTAAAGTCTATGAAGTGTAAAAGTACTTGTTCGGGCTGTATTATGAGACATTACAACTACCTGAGTCCCAATATGCGAGACCAAGTATTTAAATACAACTTTACACCATGGAAAACATCACACTGACTGACTTTCTATCTTGTCACGGGTCTTGTTCTCTATTTTACCTTTAGTCTAGACTCAAGAAAACCTCTAACATTTCTTTCAAATTCAACTGTTTTGACTAGTATCAAACAACAAAAAATACTACAAGCATTAGAAAGCAAAATTTTTACCCCTCTGGTAGTGGACACCTCTTCTACTAATAAGTAAGCTTTCACTTCCCATTAACTGAGATGTTAGCATGCAACCTTCCAACCTCCAAGCAGTTTTTCAACCCAAACAGAAAGAGTAGAAGAAAACCCTTTAAAAAACATCTTAATTAGGATGTAAGGGAGCAGTACATAATGAGCCAGAAGCTCTTTCAGTAATGCCAGATGGGGAATTGCTGCATTCAGACCAAGGATATACTGTAGAACTACAGCACCATGGTTAGAGAACTTGCAACCAGGACACACAGGCACCAAATGATGAAGAACATGCCCTAGTAATCTGTTCCAGGACACAATTACCCTCAATTACGGACAGATGAAATCAGATTTCCAACTACTGGATCTTACCTTCCCTTCATCTAGTACATTACAGAGATCTTCTGCACAGGATCAAGATCAAAGAGGTGCAAAGCAGATGTAATATCACGATGAATTGTGTCAATGGAACCAATTAAAAGAATAAAGTTTATTTATTGAGGTTTTACAACATTTACAGCAGTACTGTGGTACTGACTACTATTTCCAGTAGAGCCTCTTCAAACTCTCATCTTATTCAATTCTAGCCTGTATTTTTAACGAGGGGAAAAAACAGATAACCTGGTGATTTGATTTACAAATGTTTTGACTCAAGCCAGGCTTTGGCCACACTGCTCATAGGAGGTTTTAAAAGTAGGGTAAATTATTAAAAGATGTTTTAATACATGGTTAATAAATTATCATAGACTGTTGGAGGTCATTGGTTTGCTTATAATTGCCAGCTTCGGACAGTTTCATAAGCAAGAAAGCTCAACTGCTCATCCTGCTCATTCCCCACAAGACTCCCTCAGGGCAGCCTCCAGCTGAGCCCCAGGGGCTCATCCTGTGTTTTCTCCTATAGAGGCTAGCACTCTTCCATCAGCTGACAATCTGTCAATAGCTGCCTGAAAAACATTTCTATCTGAATTATCTACAGAGCAAATGCTAAATGTGCCCAATAACATGTTAAAAACATCAAACCACAGCTATGCTGCTTGGTTTTTTGCCAAAAATCACAGAATAATAGAATATCCTGAGTTGGAAGGGATCCATCAGGATCATCGAGTCCAGCTCCTGGCCCTGCACCCCAAGAACTGCACCATGTACCTGAGAACGTTGTCCAAACGCTTCCTGAACTCTGTCAGGCTGGTGCTGTGACCACTACCCTGGGGAGCCTGTTCCAGTGCCCAACCACCCTCAGGGTAAAGAACCTTTTCCTGATATCCAACCTAAACGTCTTCTAACTCGGCTTCATGCCATAATAGGTGGTCAAACCACAGAACAGTCAAGTCTTACCACAAGACAGAAGGATGCCAGCAGCAAGGAGTATCCTGGCACTGCCTCAGCCACAGCCGAACTGTTCAGCTGTGGACCAAAGTCTTCTTCTGTATTTACAAAGAAATGAAAGCTGCCATCCCACTGTTATCACCTTAAAAATCTCCAAACCCCTCCTGTAAAATGCTGGTATTTGATAACTAAAGGGAAACCAGTTCTGCCGGTGTGTGTGTGTGTGTGTGTGTGTGAGAGAAAATACATGGAAGTTCCTTGCTGAGCTGAAAAAAACTTATCTTTGAAGCTATGTTTCATTGTGGTGAGCTGAAGCTCCAGCCAGACAGCATTTTAACAATGATTACACTGCATTTGGGAAGGTGCCATCTACCCCTGTGTTGTTTTTATGGACCCTGGGCAGCCACTCACAGCCAGTACTGCAGACAGGCCATCAGACTGGATGCTCTGAACCACAGGTACTGACGTAGCTGCAAAATTGCTTGCCAAAAACAGAAAGAAAATGCCTTGCACTACAGCAAATCACAGGCTTTTGTTGTACTTTTTTTTTTCTCCTGTATCTCATTTCTGACAATGGTGAGAAACTGGTGACTTCAGAGAATGTGCAAGAAACCTTAGGGCAACGGGCGATTGCAATAAAATCGCAATTACTGAACTGACACAAAGCAGCAGCAGCAGCATCAGTCACAAGGTTACCACAAGGGAAAAAGGCTCAGAAAATGCTTGAGATTTTGGCAACTGGACAGGACAATCTATTATATCTATTCTTTCTTAATTTCTATGAGAGAAATCATGGGAATAGCTTTACTACTTCTGAGAACTTGGATCAAAGTCCCGGCTTGTTCAGCTGTAAAATATAAGGTCAAACAGTGTCTCACTAGCTTAACTTGATCTTGAGACTGAAACATGTCACTCTTAAAACTTCGATTTCTTAGGCATTATTTGTAAGAAGATTAAAGACCTAATGAGTCATAACACGTAAGTATGAAGTGGAAATGTGACAAAAACAACCCAAGAGACCCAACTGGTCTTTAGCAGTGCAAAGAAAAGTTCAGTTCTCTAAAGGGAGCCCAGACTGCAGGAGTTTATTGCTTTACAGGTAGTTCTCTTAAATATTAACCCCTATTACTTTGACTCTGTAAAACACTGACACCTAAACAACTCCTTTCCAACTCACAGCCAAGTCTTCATGTTACTTTTTTTTTTTTTTTTTTAATTCAGGTAAGTGAGGCCATGACCCCAGCCACAGATCCCCACCACTGGTAACAGCAGGCATGAACTGGCACAAGCTGGACACGCTCCTTCCTTGCTCATGACCCCTCGTCTCCCTTGTTCCCACAGCAGCTGTGAAGTCACGCAGTGAGTTGACTTGGGCCTGACACAGCTCACCAACAGTACAGCCAAAGGCAAGGTTTACTCCCACTTTGCTCAGTGTTCTGAGCTAGTTTTTTCAAGGAAACTGGCCCTGCAAGCTCAGGAGAATGCAGTGGGAGGCAGGAGGAAAGCACTGACTCTTCCAGCAGCTTTTGTCTTGTGTAGGGTGACAAAGAAACTCCAGCTTTAGCCTTTCTTCTTATAGAGCTTTTTCAGAACACGAGATTTATCCTAGTGCAGCAATGCAGCATCGAGCCCTGGTGTTGCAGAGGATGTCTACTATTACTTTAGGCGTGCTGACCTTCCTTCCACCTCTACCAGAGAGGGCCCCGAACTGCCACATCCAAAAGCCACAAGGCTGGTCCCTCACTGCATGGGCAGCAATACCAGCTGACATTCAGTGTATCCTCGCAGGTGGGGTTACATCTCACAGGGCCTCCTCGCAGCTTCTAGGACTAGGCAAGAGATCCACCTCATTCTCTTCAGCAAGAACCTGCACTGAGTAACTGTTATCTGGTCATGAATCTTTATTTTGTGTCAGGAGAAAAAACTGAGTGGCTGTCAGCAAACTCCTGGAAGTGCTTTTATAAAAATAATTAGGGTTCAACTCAAGAGCTGGCACAGGGTAATATCAGCCAATTTTCTCTGCTTCCTGGAAAGGTTATTCATGATACAGGATGCTCTTCCCTGTACTGCAGAGAGAAAATAGATACTGGAAAGTTCTTTTCAGGCTTAAATAGCTTCCATGTCTGTCCTATGAATCTCATTTTAGAAACCAGTCCAAAACTGTAATAAAAGCAACAGTTCAAAAAGAGAGATCAGTCCTTACCTGCACACTTGTGAGGGTTGTATATTGGTAGGCTTTTACAATCATGTAATTGGCTTCAACATCAGCCAGTCCCAAGAAAATATACTTCCACCACCTCTGTTTCAAAATTTGCCAAAGACTGTCACTGCCTGTTTAGAAGAAAGCAGCAATCAATATATGTTTCTTTCCAACCAAATGCTGCACGGGAATTTTGCTTTTTAGAAGCATAAATAATACCAAGATGTTTGACTTTGGCTGCCCCTGCTTAAGATACAGTAACAGGAAACACAGCCTGGGAGGAGACAATGCAAATGGTGAAAACCACAGAAATTCTTCCATGTGAAGAAAAACACAGCAAGACTAGAGTTGTTTAAAGAGTAAATTAATAAGAATAGGAGGAATACTAAATAGCCTCTGGTAACAAAGCTTGTTGCAACAAAGCTTTTTTTTCCTAATGTAACATACGACTTCAAACCAAAGAGGACAAAACTCTAAACAGATATGACTTTATATCAAATTAAATGCACATTTAACCCCCGTGAAATTAATTTCCATGTGTTGCTATAAAGCAGGAACTTTAAGAACTAGGATGAGTATTGAGGTCTTTATTTTCTGAATATTTAAATTCTGAAAGGAAAATGTAGAAAGAAAAAAAGAAGATGAACCAGAATCTCCCATCCCATATTTCACATACCAGACCGAAATGCCAGCATTGTTGTGTAAACTAGAAGCAGCAAAGCATAGTTGATGAAACTTTGCAACATTGGAGTATTCACTTGGTATTTTTCTGCCAGGTACTGACTTGTAACAGCAGTCCCACAGATAAACAAGGAGAGCATCTGGCCCAGAATTATAGTTTTCCAAATATGCCTGTGAACATAAAAGACAAAACAGTAAGCTTAGAATTAAACATTCAAGTTTCTAAAAAAATATTTGCTAGTTGTACAGGGAAAATGCCGTTTTTTTAGACTGACACTTTATTCTTTTTCTACTCCCTACCAATGTTGTCCTGATCTACAGGTAGGCAGGGTTTTGTGTATGCAGAAGGTCTAGTCTGACCTCAGGACAGCCACATGAGAAGTGAGGCCAGTTCAAACCACCAACTATGGAGACTGCAATTACTGGCAAGGATCTTCAAACAGGTCACCCAGGCAGGCTTTACCCCATAGCAGGTCATATTCTTATTAAGCAGGTTTTGAGTTAAATCCTTTGTCCTCCACTGAATTCCATTCTGACTTTGGTCAACAAAGATCTAGAACATGGAGATAAAGCACTGACTACCTTTGGGTTTGTCTGAGGCCTGAGTTTTAGTGAGCTGAGACCTTAAGATGAGCAGTACTAAGGAAACACAAAAGTATTAATGATAAAACCAAAGAACAGCTCAGTTTGGAAGGATCTTGAAAGATCATCTGGTCCAACCTTTCACGGGAAAGGGAGCCTTGATGGGACTATTCAGCATCCTTCCAGTTGCATCTTGCAAACCTCCAGTGATGGGACTCCACAACATCCCTGTGGAGGTTGTTCCAGTGATTGCTTGTGCTCACCTTAAAATAAATCTTTCTTATAGTAAAAATTATTATAATTAATACTCATTGGGGATTTTTTCACTTCTATTACATCATGTTCTGCTGTAAATGAGGATGGAGTTAAGAATGCATTTTGGTAAGATCATGTTTGCATTTAAAACTCCTCTTAAGTCCCACCGACAGCCAGAGGGGGGGGAAAAAAAAAGCTCATGCTCTTTCAGTAGCAGTTCTTCAGCTAATGTAAGATGAACTATTCCAGATGCTTCCAGACAAACAGAAGCATGTAACTCTATGTATCTTTTGGCTTGCTCTTTCTCCTGCCAGTGGAGCTATGCAGATTTGTACCACCCTAGTCTCTGCACACGCACAATATACAGTGACAGGAGCTCAGTCCTGTGCTGTCTGTACAGGTCTGTCAAGTTCACATTTAATCTGTTTACTCTGAAGACTGCTGATGAGAGTTTAACTGTCTGCACAATCGATTCGTTTGTTTCCACTCAAATTAATAGAGCAAGGGAAGAAAGGACCCATTAGGATTCTGCACCTACCCTGTGCCCACATCTCTCCACGCTGACTCCTGGCAGGACACCCATGTGTCAGGCATACCACCTGAGAGTGACACTGGCTGTTTTCCCAAGGTGAGTGACCTCAACACAGTAAATGCCAGCTCACCCTGCTGTGCTGTGCAATCCAGCTGCCAGGCAATGAGAAGAGTTTGTTCGACAGTGCTGAAGCCGACTACAATCATACAATCAATCCCTCCTCTTGGAAGGGAGGCATCTTCCCTGCACAGGCTCTAATGCACCTGCATGAATCCTGTTTCCAATTCAGCCTGACACCAAGCTCTTCTGACTTTAAAAATGCTGCTAGGCACATTTTTCTCTCCAAGTCCATTCTGATGAGACAGCAAATGTCTACAAAGTCCAGCCATGCTGTACTTCCAAGAGATTTGAGCCTCATGCTTTACTACAGTTTGCCTTGCCAATCCCAGAAATGGTGCACATTCACACTCTAAGTATTATGTATCATGGGACAATCTTGTAAGGTACTATCTGGGTCTCATCTGAGTAACTCTTACTGGTGTATAAAAGAAAAACATTCTCATTTCTAAACAGATTCCTAAAATACATATGGGGAGGTGTGTTTCATTAAAAATAGCAGAAGAAAAATTTGAATCTGCCTCACTTCTGTTATATTTTAACTAATTTCTTTTTCATTTCTTTATATTTTGGTCAATGGTCTGATTGTGCTATTTAGTGAACAAATCAGACACATTCTGGCTAATTATTACAGCTGATGCAGAAATATCTTTTTATGTTCATGTAAAGAATTTAACCAGTTGCCATTAGAACAAATGTAATGTAGGTTAGCTAAAATTTCAAGCAGGCATGAATGATGATTCCAGCTTGCCCTCTGCCAGCCCTGTGAACTCTGGCTCCTTTGCAGCAGGTAAAATGACAGAAGACCCACTGAAATTCAAAGGAAGATATGCTGTGGTGAAAAACATACAAAAATGTGGTTTCAGGCATTTAAAAAAATACATGTTTACTTTTTATTATTCAAGTAAAGCTTCTTGTCCCAAACTAGCACAAAAATATTTCTTCTTCACCATCAGCACATGAGGAACACAGCAAGCCTTCAGCAGTTTATCGGACTAAATTCACCCTGCACTTGGACTAGCTGGGAGGAGAGTGTGGAGGTACGGATCAGACACGAATAGAGGCATGACTGGGCAAAACTGCTGCAATTTTACTGGAGCAAAGCCTGTGAAGCCTGTGTGGTGCACAAAATGAACTGCACTCGTCAATACGCTGCCAGGAGAGGTTAAAGCTGCCTTGGCTGGCAGAAGCCCTGATCTCCTGGCCACAAACTCCCCTTCACCCATCTCCTGGGTGTTGCCACAGAGAAGGGCAGAAGCACAGGCAGTACCACCCCACAAGCTTGTTTAAGGATGCTTGTTTAACATAGACTTCTGTGTGGCAAGGCTTTAAACATTTTTGTCTAGGATATGAGTTGCAAGGGGCAACTTTGCTCCTCCTGAGCTGCAGCACCTTCTCTACAGCAAAGGCCTGAACTCTACATGCAGTGTTCTGGCAAACTGGATAGTGATCATGCTCCAATGAGAGGGTAAAGAAGGGGAAAACCTACTGCCATCCAAATTTGCTAACAATTGAGCTGATTCAACCATCATTTACTGAAAACAAGACAGATCCATCTGCCCTCTTGCAGTGGAGTAACTACACTAAGCTGATCCTCAGATTTTCTAGTAACCAAATTTCCCCATTTTAAAGTACCAAAGGAATTACCTCCTTGCATTTCTGCATTTGGGAAGAGAGGCAGGTCCAGAACCTCCAGAACTGTTTGCTTTGTGGTTACTGCCCTAGCAATCATTGCTATTTAGTTAATATATGTCTTGGTAGTCCTACAGCATTTACTTCTACTGTAACAAAGGCGTCTGACAAAGCAAGCAGGCTTCATCACACCTCATGCCCTTCTCTATTTTTCTCTATTTTAATTCAGGGATTTTTTTTCTTGCCTGAACAGATTCAAAATGTTAACATCAAAAAAGACACAGAAAGACATTGTCCACCAACAGAGCAAGGCTGCACTCAAAAAATGTCTTCTGTGAATCTCAAAATGCTCCATACCCAGCAGCTTTCTCAGCTGTGTGTAAGGAAACAGCCTCTTGCCTTGACTGCTCCCCAGTACCAGATGGAAGCCTCAGCAGGAAGCAGCAATGGTTTCCCCTCACATCATTTGCCGAAGCGTCAAAACTAATTTCTTCAAATTGAGAAGACATGAGCATGCTCCTAGCACGATGTACTGGGTTCATAGCTTATCTTAAAACATGTGTTTGATCCTCTGTAAAACCTGAGAGGAAACTTTAAAGCCTACGTTTGCATTTTGCAAGGCATTTTCTTCTAAGAAAAATGCTTTAAAAGACTCGAATTTCCTTTCATTTTGGTATTGATATGAGTATCAATGACAGTGACTTTCTTATTAATAATTGATCAGTTTTTGAAATATATTAATTATTAACTTTTCCATGCCAGAACTTAATCCTCTCTGCTTTTTTTCTTTTTTTAATGCATTTGAAAGGACTAATTCACTTTGGAGTCTCAGATGATGCAAGGTAAGTGGTCTGAAAAAGCCTTTAGTTTTATGGCGGGGGGGAGAGTGTTGTTGGCTTTTAATGCTTGGTACTCGTTCCCTCCCTTCAGCCACTCTATCTTAGCTACCTCTATCTATGGCTTTGAGCGAAACTAAAGTCACTTTGGGACTTTAATTTAGAGCATGAAAGTTTGCCACAAATTGGTCTAAAGTGAACACTGAACAACGTGCAGCTCTCAACATCATGAGACACTCAGGCTGGCTTTCCTTGGCTCCACATGAAATGCAGAACAAAAAATACACCAAGATACTAAAATACAATCAGAGGAAGTTATACATATCTGAGGAAGTTAAAGAAAATTTAATAAGACCACAGTTAACAATTTTACTGGCAATTAGTTTACTAAATCCTATAATTTCAATGTGAATTTTTTAATGAAAATAAATACAGCTTTTCAAATATTAATTTTATGCATGCCACCAATCTAATACTAACATGGCAAAGCCTGGCAACACTGTTCATGTATAGAGTTTATTTGCACTTAACTTTAACTACTGGACCCTTCCTAAACAGGGCAGGGAGTGACCTTTTAATTTCAATAATCTCACTTTTTCATGCTAGCAGTTAAAGGAAAATGCAGGTTCAGACTTAACCCATATTGCAACATAATTAGTAATTAACTAAGAACAACAGAAAATACATTTTCAAGAATTAACATCATCAGAAGTTAGTTTTTCCATGTTCTGCTTTGAAACTGACGTCAATTTAATTTGTAAAAGGTAAGAAGCAGAAAAGCACCAGAAATGTATTTTCTAATGGTTCTACTAAAAAAAAAAACCAAAAAAAACCCAACCAACCAAACAAAAAAAGCAGAAAAAAAAAGACCACAGCAAAACCCACACCCAGCCTAGTTTATTACATACAAGTATTAAACCTTCCTACGACTCAGAAAGGCCTCTAACAAAACCTGAAGTGGCTGAGCCTGCTGTCACCTGGGGAAAAAAAATAAGAAAAAATATCAATTCAGTATCTCAGACAACACTTCGTCAGTGAAAGCTCTTGATTTTCTTTCAAGTACATTCCATAGACTCACTTAGTGTAGCCCTTTGGCAAACCTACTGGCATAGGTGAGGTTACTGAACAACTCAGCAAGTTTCTGTCTTGTCTTTTGTGTCCCTTCTGACAGGCAGGAGGAGTGAAAAGAGAAAAACTTATAACCAAAAGAGAAGATGAGGCTTTGTCCATTGGAATAAGGCTCTGCTTAGCCAGCACACACCATCACATAGTCCAGGTGCCAGACTCCAGCTTATGAGCACGAGGCTGGCAGGAAAGCCAGCACATCCTTGGCTGACAAATCTGATGCAATAATTATTAGTGATCAAACCTATGGCTCAAAAAAAGCCTTTTAAACAGGGACTGTTTTTCCCCCCTAGAGGGAAAGTGAAGCTGTAAGTGGATGGCCTAGAAGTCTGAGGATGCAATCCTGCTCTCCTGGAAGGTAGTGCTTCTCAAGTACCAGCTCGTCTGCACAGCTTGGCAGATTTTTTCCCACAAGTTTTCCATGCTTAACTAGCGTTCATATTTCAAGCGATATACCTGGACGGGTCTCTATCCTAAACTGATTCACGGAAGGAGGAAATGAGGATATTGGTCTTTCTGGACTCCACACCTCATTTCAGCTATTTTGTTCTATTACCTTCCGTATCCCCCATGACCCGTCCTTCAAAACGATGCTGATCGAAGACTACAAAACAGATAAAGTGCAGGGGGAGAAAAGGGAAACAGAAAAAAAAAAAAATTTAAGAAGCCGAATGCACGTGTTTACGTGTGAGAGCAGAGTCCTACTTTAACAGAGTCAAAACGTCACTCGCTAATTCCACGCTCAGCCGAGGCTCTCGCCCAGCAGCACCCGCGGGCTGCAGCTCGGCGGCGGCGCTCCCGGAGCAGCCCCAGCATCAGAGCGCCCGCTCCCGGGGCAGCGGCCAGAGCTCCCCCGGGCACCCCTGTGCCGGGCCAGCCGAAGGGTCCGGGCTCTGCTCAGCCCCGCGCATCCCCGGCCGTAACCCTGAGCCCGCACCGCGGCGGCTGCTCCGGCCCGGGCATCCCGCGGCTGCTCCCGGCGGCAATAGAGCGGCCTCCGCATCCCGACCGCGCCGCCCGCCAAGGCGCTGAGAGCAGCAAGGACGCTCCCCCTTTCCTCCATTCTCCCGCTCCGGCGGGCGGCCCGGAAGCCGGCGGGCGGGGAGGCCGGCGCCGCGCGGCTCCACGTGGAAGCCNCGCCCGCCGGCAGCGAGGGATGGAGGGCGGGCGCTGCGGAGGCGGCGCCCGGCGGAAGGAAGGGATGAGCAGCAGCACCGGGACAGAGGCACACTACTCCCTAGGCAGCGGCGGAGCCCGGCTTTGTGCCCGCCGAGGGGCCGCCCCCGGGAGGGGCATGGTTCGTTCTGGAGAGGGGGGTCGGAGCTCTCCTGGTATAGCTTCACCTCGGAGCGCTCCGGCCCTGCAGTTTTCTTCAACCGCTGGGTGCAGGTAGGATGAGCCAAAGACGGCTCTAGCAGCGCCAACGCCAAGTTCGTGTTTCCGCTCTCCCACGGGGCTCCCCGGCAGCAGCCCAGCCTGGAGCCCCGGTGCGGGTCCCTGCAGGGCTACTTTGCCCCCAGCTCCTCCGCAGGCATCGAGCCCCAGGGCATGTGGGGGCCTGGCTGCAGCTGGAGTGGTGCGCAGGCAGTTCAGGCGCATCTGCCAGTTACGAGAGTAAAAGTTACTGTAAACCCTTAAAGTTTAACTTCTCGCAGCTTTCTGCGCAGCCTCGAGTCTTCTAAAGTTTCAACTCCCACTTCTTTGCTGCTTCTTTCCCATGCCTCTGGATTTTTCACATCCTGTTTGTCTTCACCCACATCTCAGGGCAACTCACCTGGAGAACCTGGTGACATTTTGCATACCTTGGTGGGTTTTTTAACAGCACTTCTTACGATGCTCTGTATGTGTCACAGATGATGGAATTGAACCCCAGAGGTGTCTCCAGGAAGAGCAGTCTTCCACCCGCATTGGGGCAAATATTTGTCACTGTCCTGGCTGTGCTGGCAGAAAGGATTTTCTGCCACAAGACACTGTCGGTCTCTACCCTCACCTGTTCTCCGCAGAGCACCACGATTTAATCTTCCTCCCTCCAACACCATAACGTTTTTTTCAGATGTGTTTTTCTCTGTCACAGTTCTCTCACTCGAATTGTGTTTATTTCTCTTTGCTACTGCTCAAATTCATCCTTGTAGGATTAGATTTAGGAAAGTCAAAGAGACATTACTGTGCCATTTTCAGGCTATCTTTACAATTTCATGTACCTGTCATGGATGAAGGTGAATTTTAGTCTCCCCCTTCCCCAAGGGCCCAGGCTCAAGTAACCACCAAGGTATTGGCTACGTGGGAGAGGACTAGACCCTAAATACCCTCTTCGACTCCGTGATGGTGTAATGTTAAAGGTCATTATGAAAGAAAAGCTGTATAATTATATGTTTTAAAAGCATTAATAAATATACTTCTATATTTATGTTATACATTCTTTATTACATTGAGATTTTATGTATTTTTCCTTCGCTTGTAGAACAGAATAGTTTATTAGTATTTTAATTTTGAATCCCTAATCCAGTAAAAATCCTGTGATTCCTGCAAGAAATCAGTCTCTCAAGATTAGTCTCAGTGTTATGATAGTTATGAATCAGGTCATGCTGGTCACGATTCTTCACAACCTAAACTAACGAAAACTTTAAAAGAAGCAGACTTATCAGACCCTGTGTATTTAGTCATATCTGAGTTCCACAGCTGTGGTACTATTATCTTCACATTTAATTTTACTCATCCTGTGTCTGCAATCTGCTGCCAGTTTTCCAGAGATGGGGAATCATGTCTTTGGTGCTCTTTGTCTCTATTTAAGCTCAGCTCTTGGAATTCCTTGCTACAGGTAGGCTGCAGCAGCCTCACACCACAAAGGCACTGCCAGGGCAGAGCTTTACACTGGAGCTGCTCAGCTGCAGAAAGATTGCAATGCCAGAGGAGTATCTATGAACTGTAAAATACGAAACAAAATAAAAAGAGTTTAAGCAGCCTGGGACCTCTTTTTAATTAAANACCAGGTGCAGAGCTTGGCCCCGAGCAGCGCCAGCAGCCGGCGCGGAGCGGCGGCCCCGGGCGATGGCTCGGCCCCAGCAGCAGCAGCAGCCCCGAGCGATGGCTCGGTCGCAGCAGCAGCCGCGG
>VZTF01002837.1:2507395-2527483 GCA_013397755.1 Cnemophilus loriae | reverse complement strand
CACAGTTCTCTCACTCGAATTGTGTTTATTTCTCTTTGCTACTGCTCAAATTCATCCTTGTAGGATTAGATTTAGGAAAGTCAAAGAGACATTACTGTGCCATTTTCAGGCTATCTTTACAATTTCATGTACCTGTCATGGATGAAGGTGAATTTTAGTCTCCCCCTTCCCCAAGGGCCCAGGCTCAAGTAACCACCAAGGTATTGGCTACGTGGGAGAGGACTGGACCCTAAATACCCTCTTCGACTCCGTGATGGTGTAATGTTAAAGGTCATTATGAAAGAAAAGCTGTATAATTATATGTTTTAAAAGCATTAATAAATATATTTCTATATTTATGTTATACATTCTTTATTACATTGAGATTTTATGTATTTTTCCTTCGCTTGTAGAACAGAATAGTTTATTAGTATTTTAATTTTGAATCCCTAATCCAGTAAAAATCCTGTGATTCCTGCAAGAAATCAGTCTCTCAAGATTAGTCTCAGTGTTATGATAGTTATGAATCAGGTCATGCTGGTCACGATTCTTCACAACCTAAACTAACGAAAACTTTAAAAGAAGCAGACTTATCAGACCCTGTGTATTTAGTCATATCTGAGTTCCACAGCTGTGGTACTATTATCTTCACATTTAATTTTACTCATCCTGTGTCTGCAATCTGCTGCCAGTTTTCCAGAGATGGGGAATCATGTCTTTGGTGCTCTTTGTCTCCATTTAAGCTCAGCTCTTGGAATTCCTTGCTACAGGTAGGCTGCAGCAGCCTCACACCACAAAGGCACTGCCAGGGCAGAGCTTTACACTGGAGCTGCTCAGCTGCAGAAAGATTGCAATGCCAGAGGAGTATCTATGAACTGTAAAATATGAAACAAAATAAAAAGAGTTTAAGCAGCCTGGGACCTCTTTTTAATTAAAATTTTAACAACAAGAACAAATTTAAAAAAAAACTCCAGCAACAACAACTGTTAAAAGTGCCCTTTGTTAGACTTTGGGGACTAAGTTCATTGCAAAGTATAATAAACTTCGCTATCTCAGGAAATTTTTATGGCTTGTGGACAACATGGCCATGAATGCAGCAATATCTGAGATGTCTAAACATGAATCACAGAATAATCTGAGTTGGAAGAGACCCAGAAGGATCATCAAGTCCAACTCTTAAGTGAATGGCCCATACAGGGATTGAACCCACATCCTTGGCATCATTAGCACCATGCTCCAACCAAATGACTTCGTGTTCAGCTACTCCTGCTTCAGTCTGCTGCTCTACTACAATTCAGGGTCTGTCTCATGTATGATTGTGGCTGTATGTTTCTGGATGTTTGTTGGCCTCTGAGTTTGCCTCGTGCCAGCGAAGAGATCCATCTGCCTGCAGTGTGTGTCAGCCAGGCTGATCGGCCCTGCAGACACCCTTCCTTCAGCCCAGAACCGATATTACCCCTCGCCTGTGCTGTCCCACCAGTGGAACATGGCAGTGTGCACATCTAAGGCTGTGCATCCTCTTTCAGAGATAGAAACTCTGTTCCTGGTGCTCTACAAAAGTAACTGGTTTCACTGCAACATAGTTTACTGTGCCTTTCCAGGATGAGTGAAATCCCTGAGATTACTGTAGTTTATCTGCAGACAGGATGTATTTGGAAGCTTAATGGGCCCCTAGAATAACTGGTAGGTATATACCTCCTTTTTGACTAGGAATTTTTAGCAATACATTCATTGAATTCTTTAAAAATTAATTATTTGTATTCAAAAGTTGTGTCTAAAGTATCAAACTATTTTGAAGTGTGACTGAAAAGAACTAAGAATCCAAATATTTCTTATAGTTGGATATCTTCTAGAATTGGTGAAGGATAACTCAAAAGTACCAGCATAGCTTTTTTTGCTGCTTTAAAAAAAAAAAAACAAAACAACTTTTGAGCTAAGGACAAATAAAAGAATTAGCACAGCCGTAACAAATAAGACACAGACATAGCTCTGGTATCCTCATCTGCTTTCAATTCCTTTTTGCTAAACAGTTTCATTTCAGTGTGTCCTATCAGGCTGTTCCTCCTGCTGAGAAAATCATAAGTTTGAATAGGTCATAAAAGTAGATAACAATGATAACAAGTAAAGGGCAAGGCCATTGTACAGCTAGACACTGTTGTACATTACTGTAACAAAATTATACTTCTTGCATCTCAGTCAGCCAAAGGAAAGATAACAAATATTACATGAATTGAAGTCAAAATCTGAAACTGCAGAAGTGATTTCTTCCAAAAATGCTGAGCAAGCATAATGTCAGGGTTTTTTTGATTGGAAGTATATGTGCCACTAGAGGTCCTTCATGGTCAGATTATATTTTCCTCTACAGCATTTTGGGAGAGGTTTTTTCTATGTTTTTATCCATGCTATATATGAGAATTATCATTTCTAAAGATATTTATCTTGTTTAATGTATTAAATTCTTAGAATAATAGAGTGATTTTATCATGATTAAGCCTTTTCTGGGAAGATACCAATACGATTTTTCAGATAGCATTTCTTCAGTTAAAGCTCTTGTTTTATTATGAAATAATAAATGTTGTTTATTTTTTACTTCAATATCTGCACGTTTTCAAATTTCCAATTTTTCATTGTCTTATACCATGTCTTCAACATAATCACTTTTCTCGTAGAAAAATAAGGGAAGGAAACAAATGTCAAACTAATGAGTGAAATTAGGATAAACAACTGGAACAATAAAACAAGATGTAAGGTAATTTTCCTCTTCTGTGTCATTATTTTCTTACTTTTTCTAGTTAGAAAATTGCCTAGAGTTTCCCCTATACAGATAGGTACAACCCTATATGAAAGCATTCAACATTATTGAGGAATTATAGTCCAACAAATATTCCCAGTTTGTGAAGACTTTGTGTTTTGTTCTCAGGGAGCAACTCCTGGCAATACAAATTTTTGGTGATCGTGTGGGTGTACTTGGCAGCATTTCTGTCAGAGTGGGAAAGGCATACATGGTTATTCTGGCCTGGACTATAGGCCTGGGACCTAATAATCCACTGTATGTTGTGTCCACCATTTAGTTCAAACCTTCAGCATGGGATACCTGCCTCATGCTGGTATGGGGTGTTGGGGGTCATACATTCCAGGTGGAACTGACTTTCTTTTTCTGGATCACTGTGCCGAGCCTTTCACCTCTGGCTCTGTGGTCCTGTCCCTTCTCTTGCATTCCTCTAACCCTGCGGAGATTACCCATGCAGCTGGTTGAGCCATCAGAAAATATTTTGGGATTTAGGGGGTTGGGGTATTTTTATTAAATGACAGCAGTGTTACATTGACTCATCTCTCTGCACCAAATTCCTGTCATGGAGAGGACCTCCAGTTCCAGTGCAAAGGTAGAGGTGTTATGGATAAGGGATTGGGGTGACAAGGGCAGCTCTGATGTAGACCCATTTTGTCAGGATTGGGTTCTTCTTGAGAAAGTACATTTTAGCTATGCTCACACCCTATTTTTCATATAATCAGATTAGGAATTCTAGTCTTAAAAAGAAAATCACAAACAAAATAAACTTTTTACTAAATTGACGCCATTTTTTTTATCAGAATACTCTATGACACTGCATTCAGCCTTGATATTATATGAAAAATAAAATCTCTGTAAATTTAATTGCAAAACTTGCCAGTCTGAGATCTTTCTTGATTAAGACTGTGTAGTATTCATTTCAGTTTACTTGCTTGTCTGTGATGAGATATCGTCAAGAGAATTGAGACTAAACTTACAGTAGTGAAGGCCAGAATCCACAGTTCCCTGCATGAGTGTGAATGCCAGACTTTGCATTGTGTGGTGCATCTTTAAATCTTACCACTTATATACAGACTAGGGCTGAGAAGAGACTAACCAGGCCCCGCCTAAAACAGGTTGAAGGGCAGGATAGTATTTTACAGGCAGGTGAGACCCCTTTTCCCACTCCCAATATAACAGAAGAGTTGAGACAGTCTTTCTGTGATTGTTTTTACACCTTACTGGCACTGGCACTTTTCCTCACACCTTGGTGAAAAAGTTGAAGGTAACAACATCTAAGGCAGCATTGCGATGATCCACCACAAACAAAACATGGATTCCAGGCAGAAGAAATTCTTTAATTAAATCAAACTAGTGTAATT
This sequence comes from Cnemophilus loriae, assembly GCA_013397755.1. Taxonomy (NCBI): domain Eukaryota; kingdom Metazoa; phylum Chordata; class Aves; order Passeriformes; family Corvidae; genus Cnemophilus; species Cnemophilus loriae. The sequence goes on along the minus strand of VZTF01002837.1, from coordinate 2,523,352 downwards.
TGAAAAGAGTTTAGCCAAACACACAGCAGTTCATCCAATTGGATTTGCACTGTTGCAGATTTGGGCTGCATCAATGCAATATTATTAAGACACGGAGGACCCTAGGATATATCAAAAAATGTTCATAGAATTGCAGAATAGCTTGAGTTGAAAGGGATCCTTGAAGGCTATCTAGCCCAAACCCCTGCTCAAAGCAGGGTCATCTTGAGCAGGTTATTCAGGGTCCTATCCTGTTAAGCTTGAATATCTCCAAGGCTGAAGATTTCACAATTCTTTGGGTCCTTGTTCCAGTGTCTAAGTATCCTCACAATACAATAGATAATAAATAAATGAATGAATAAATAAATAAATAAATCCTTTTCCCTACTAAGAAATTCCCTTGTTGCAAATTGTGATTGTTAGCCTTTGCCCTTATGCTGTGTGCCATCAGGAAGGTGAAGAGTGCAAAAAGATCCCCGTTTTCTTCTCCAGGTTCCCTCAGCTTCACCTTGGCTGTCATATGCTGCAGACCTCTGACCATCTCGATTGCTGGACACCCTCCTAAATGCCATTTTCCTTCTTGTACTGGACAGCCCAAACCTGAACACAGCAATGAAGGTGATCATGCAGGGTGATTTCAGCAGTTTTAGTATTTAATGTCTCAGAAATATGGTTTCTGCCAGGTCCTTTCTGAAGACTTACATTCTCTTACTGATCTCTTGATTTTCATTATTTTTGTGTTCATATCTACATTGAAAGAAGTGTTACTTATTCTTAGGATAGACTTTATTCTTGAAATAAAAACATGCTTTCTGACATTTTAAGTCATACTTGGAGGAAAAGCATTCTGTAGAAGCATATTACGTGTTACATAAGGAAAAGCAGACACTGAGTATCAACTTCAGTGTGGAACTAAGACCAAATTATTTTTTCTTCCTTTTAGTTTTTGGCAGTCCAACAAAGCACAATACCAGACATTTGAATGGTGTAAAATAAAACTATTCTACATATAAAAAGATACTGTAAAGAAGAGATACTATACAAATAATGCAGAGGTAAACAGCTTTACTTTTTTTTTTCTAAAATTCCTACATATACAAAAGCCATTTCACTGAAATTTCTAGCTTGAAGAAATTTTAGTTAAATAATATGCTCATGTCTCATATCAATTCCTTCTCAGAAAAATAATTATCTTTTTTCAAGAACATTTTTTTCAGTAGTAAGTATTTAAGGTTGGGGGGGGTTTTAATTATGTCTGTTCTTTTATCCATGTTGGAGTTTAGGTCTTTGTATTTTTATTTTGAACAGTTCCTAAACACTTTCTTTAAGCGAGGCGAGAGAGGCAAAAGTTTTGCAAAAGTAGAATAAAAGCTAAAGAGGTTAGGTGTCAATGAGACCTGTGGAACTGCATTCCACTCTCTGTTTTAATCTTGGCAAGGCATTCCACTAATGAGTAAATTATGCAAGCTGCACCTTGATTGTAGCATTACTTTAGTTGAACTTTCACCATGTGGGAAGATGTCGGATGACATTTTGAACCTACGGTTTAATATACATTCCAAGGGAAATTGTTTAGTTGTTCTCAAAAATTAACACACAATAAGCAATGTTAATCATGTGTTTGTTTGTTTGTTTTCAATATGACTATAAGAAAATATTGGTCTTTGAGACACTTGCAGAGCTTAGTTGCCAGGTTAGGAAAATATCAAGTACCCACTTAGCTTTATGTGTTGAAGTGCTTTCCTAAACATTTTTTACTAAGAAATGTAACCAGATCATTTTAGTCATTCCTATTCCTATTATGATTCCATCATAGGACTTAGATTATTCTAAGACTAAGACTGATTGCAGAATTCTCTTTATCTGACAGTCTTAATATATATGCAACCTTAGTAAATTCAATGTTATGTTGAAACACAAGTTAATGAGAGGGAATTATTCTTTGGGGGAGGGGGGAAGGTTTAAAAATATATGTGCTAATCTGAAAGCTAAGCTGTTTTATGATAAAGTGTGCTCTGTGTTTCAGATTCTTATCTCTTTTATAACAATGTAAGGTGGTAATAAGTTTGCAAATCATAGCATTGACCAGAATTTTATTTGGTCTTTTTCTTACAACTTTTTCTTACCTGGTCTTCAGTCCTAGAAGCTACAAGTTAGGTCTTTTCACAGGGAATACACAGACAGAGTTGGTGTCCAAGACTGAACAACCATGGTGAAAGAGGGTGTTATGATTGTTGCTTTGTCATACTGTTTGGGTATGATAAATATAATGTCCCATGCCAGAAAACTGGCATTACATCTGTGAAAGAAGAAAAAGGATGGCTAGACTGATTTACAGGAATCACTTGCATGACTTTATTACTAAGTCACTATTTAATGAAAACTTTCATTTTTGTTGTGTGCTCTGTTTCTTTTGTTTACATTTCTTTTCTGTGGGATCTCTGTTTGGCACACACATTTTTCACATCCCCCCTTCCCCAGCAACCATCAATTTCTCTTAGTCCACCACTACCACTCAGCCCACTTATACCACGAAACCCCTTGTCAGCACTGCCCAGCCCTCCAAACCAGTGATATCAGCCATAACTTCAGCAGTCACACCAAATGTCTCAGGTTACAGTGACCACTTCCAACACACCTTCTGATTCTATAACCAGTATGTACAAATCAATGGTTGTTCAATTCTCTCAGCATGCTAAGGAGGGAGCTCCTGTTATCTCCATTGCATTAACAGTGAGCTAAGACTTTTTTAAATAGCTCTGATTATTTTTGCATTATGAAAAGGCCATTGTGTTTCCTGGAGCTGCAAATAGGTACAGTAGCTTAGACACCTAAGAAAAATAACTTCCTAAATTTTTAGTCAAATATGCACTTACTTGTGTTTTGACCCATCTGGAACTGCCACACCTTTTCCTGTTTCCTTACAAGTCAGTCAGAACTCAACCAAAAGAAAGAACAAGGCATTCCGCTATTTGGAAATCACAAGCCAGATTTTGATTTGAGTTAGAGTGGAATAAATTCAGGGTGGCTGCCAAGGCTGTATGTATACATCTGCACTCCAGCTTTGATCTAGCTGCACTATTTTCCTTGCGTAGAAAAATAACCCAAATCAAAGGACCAGGCAGCTGAGCCTGCCAGTTGGCTTTGGCTAGCTGTAACTACTAGATGAAGGCAAAAAAAATTCCAAAAATTGTCTCTACAACTGCTTGACATAAATGCATCTATTTGAATGAAATACAAAACCCTGAATTGTTTAAGAAGACTAATGAGGCTTAATAAATGTTGACCAAAGTAAGTAGATTTTATCTTCAGGTCTGGCTTGAAGAGAGCTGGTGATTGATCTGTCATGCCAAGAGAGTTGTGTGTGTTTAGCACCTCCCAGAAAAAAAGCGACAGGCTGAGCATGTTTAGCCTGTGTTCCCTCTTAAAAGCAGCTGGGTAATTGTTTTCTAGATTTTTTGATAATCTTGTATGGACAACTGCTTGTACTAAATAACATTCATTACAGTGTTTCTGTTGGGGCAGTGACCATGATACTGTCATTTCCAAAGATATCACAGAAAAGAGCGTAGGAAACACATCTTAACCACAGCAATTGGAATTTATTCCCAGGAAAATTTTTTTATAAAAAAACCCCTGTATATCTATCTACATATATCTGTAAACCTCTCTGTGGATATGATCCTGAAAACCAGTGAGAATCTCCTCAGCACCAAGGGCTTTTTCCTTTGGCTTCAGCAAAAAATACTTTGTCAAATCATTTGGGTTTTTTCCCATCTTAAAATGCCCTTGGTGCATGCAGACACATCTCTGGCATAGCACGTCATGAGCACAACATGCCATTACAACTTCTTACCAAGTTTAATTACTGCTAATGCAGCCACATAAACCTAGTGTGTTCCATAAGACACGGTGGGCTAAAGACAATGTGTTTTAAGCTGAAGTGTAGATTTGGAAGAGAAAATATAAAGTTTTTCTGTAATTTTGTGTTAAAATAATAGAATTGTAGGATGGTTGAGGTTGGAAAAGGCCTATAAGCTCATTGAGGACGATTGTTAACCTGATGCTACCGTGTTCACCACTAAACCATGTCCCCAAGTGCTACAGCCACGTGTTTTTTGAACACTTCCAGAGATGGCGATTGCACTACTTCCCTGGGCAGCCTGTTCCAATGCCTGACCACCATTTCAGGGAAGAAATTCTCCATAATATCCAACATAAACCTCCCTTTGTGCAACTTGAGACCATTTTCTCTTGTTCTGTCACTTATTACCTGGGAGGAGAGACCGACCCCCACCTGGCTACGCCCTCCTTTCAGGCAGCTGTAGAGTGACAAGATCCCCCCTGAGCCTCCTTTTCTCCAGGACAAACACCCCCAGCTCCCTCAGCTGCTCCTCACAGGACTTGTGCTCCAGACCCTTCCCCAGCTCCGTTGCCCCTCTCTGGACACTCTCCAGCCCCTCAATGCTTTTCTTGCAGTGAGGGGCCCAGAACTGAATACAGGATTGGAGGTGTGGCCTCAGCAGTGCCGAGCACAGGGGGACGGTCACTGCCCCGGTCCTGCTGGCCACACTATCGCTGATCCAGGCCAGGATGCCATCGGCCGCCTGTGCCCCAGGAAGCGCTTGTTTGCGCAGCGCAGCGCGCAGCTCCATGAGGTGTTCCCAGATTCTCAGGCCGCGCGTTCCCGGCGGAGCCCGAGCGCGCCCGCGCCGCCGCGGGCGGAGGGCGCCCCCTCGCGGTAACGCGGCCCCTCCACAGGCCGCAGTAACAACGACGCCGGGGCGCTGGAATCGCAAAGGTCCCTCACAGCCTGGAGGAAATCCCCGCTCCTTCCGAGCGAGAAAGGCGATATGCATGGCAACTTCAGCGGTAATTGAGGCATTCAAAGCTTTTTTGGTCCTCAGCCTTTAATAATGATAGACCTTGGGCTGCGCTGTCCCTTGATTTGAAGACCGCAAGTGTGGAAGCAGTGACCTCTCGTTTGTGGACCCTGAAATTGCAAGGGACCAGCTCCACCTGGAATGCTCACCAGTCCATGGGGCCTGATGGGGTTCACACTAGAGGTCTGAAGCAGCCCGCAGATATTGTGGCAGCACCCCTCTTGATGATCTACCAAAGGTCTTGGGAGTCCGGGGAGGTCCCTGCTGACTGGATGTTAGTCCCACCTACAAAAAGGTGTGTGAGGGAAGACTCAGAGAACTACAGACCTGTTAGTCTAACTTCAGCTCCTGGAAAAATTATGGAGAAGATTATGCTGGGTGCTATTAAAAGACATTTAAAGAAGAATGTGTCGACAACAGGGGTTCACAAAGGGAAATTCTTGTTGAAGTAATTTGGTATCCTTCTATGATAGGGTCACTTGCCTTGTGGATGAAGGGAAGGCAGTGGATGTAGTTTTCCTGGATTTTAGTACAGCTTTTGATACTGTCCCCAACAGCACCGTTCTGGACAAATTGTCTAGCTGTGGAATGAGTGAGTTCATGGTGTGCTGAGTGAAGAACTGTCTGAAGGGCAGAGCTCAAAGTGTTCTACTGACTGGGGGTACATCTCGCTGGGCACTTGTCACCAGTGTTGCTCCTTGGGACTCAATTGTAGAGCAAGTTCTGTTCAATATATTTATCAATGATCTGGATGCAGGAGCTGAATACACCATTAGCAAGTTTGCTGATAAAACCAAACTGGGAGGTGCTGCTGACTCCCTCGAGGGACAGGAGGCCCTGCAGAGGGAGCTAGATAGATTGGAGCATTGGGCTTAAAGGTGATTATTACACTGTATTCTGGATTGGTGCAGCCTTATCTTGAGTGCCATGTGCAGTTCTGGGCCCCACAATTTAAGAAGGATGTGAAGGTCCTTGAATGAGCTTGTCTGTTTTGGAGAAAGGAGGCTCAGCAGCAACCTCATCTCTCTCCACAGCTTCCTGAAGAGAGGAAGGAGAAAGGCAGGTGCTGAGCTCTTCTCCCTGTTATCCAGTGGCAGGGTGTGTGGGAATGGTTCAAAGCTGTGCCAGAAGGGGCTGAGACTGGACATCAGGAAGCATTTCTTCACCAAAAGGGTCAAACACTGGAGAAGGCTTCCTGGAGAGGTGGTCAGTGCTCCAAACCTGTCAGTGTTTAAGAGACATTTGGATAATGCTCTTAATAACATACTTTAACTTGGTCAGCCCTGAAGTGATCAGGCAGTTGGACTGGATGACCATTGTAGGTTCCTTCCAACAAAAATAGTCATATTCTATTTTATTCTATTCTAAACTTCCTATAACAGTTACTTGGGGGGATGGGGAAAGTCAAATGCTCTTCTATTAAAAAGCTCTCTCTGCAATTCTGGGTAAATATTAACTATTTCTTTGGTAATGTTTGATTTTTACAGAGTAAAGAGCAGTTTCCTCTGTATACATATCACACTTATTCAGCATGCCAGACCACAGCATATGTTTTGAGGAAGAAAAAGTAGTTTCATTGATTGCTTATCCTGGAAAATCTTTAGCATTCATTGTCATACTCTAAATGTTAAGACGTGAGTTCTGCCAAATCAATAATAGACTCGGAGGGCACACATGCAAACGTTACAGATACACAGATGTTACACCATTGTTTTATGGCATAGGTATATTTTAAGCACTGTGAGGATGTTGGACATATTCCAGAGATTTTTCTCGATTTTCTCAGGTTAGCTAAATTTCCAAATTCCATCTCTGCACTTCCACACTGTAAATAAAATTTGTGAACTGAAGCTTCAGCACTTTTCTGCTGCAAGGCATTCACAGTGACCTTTTGTTGGTGGATTAAATGGCTGTTGCACATGCAATACAGACAAATACTCATCTGAATAGAGGCTCGGGTGCTTCCACTTCTAGCATTAGAGTGGTGTACTTTGTGCAGAACCACTTATCTGCAAGTGCTGGAGTTTCTTTCTACGTTGTGAGAGAAACCTTTTGGCTTGAGGATTGCCGAAGCTGGTAGTCCAACAGAGGCGAGGCTGCCGCAGCTCCCTTTTGCCAGATGCAGTCAGCACTGGGGTAGGCTATTGCTTGTATACCAAATAATCCCACAGAGTGTGTGTGCATACGTATATGCATAGCTGATCACACAGCCGGAGGCACAAACATCCTAATCCTGCCTCCTCTTTGGCAGTTAAAGGTTTGGGGGGGTTTTTGTGAAATAATTTTTTTTTATGGCCATGGAATGAGTACAGTTCAGGCACTCAGTCTGTCCAGTAACTGACCCTGGACCCTCGGCCTTCCACTTTACTTTGTGTGACCCCACACAAACCAACATCTACATATGTGCACTATGGATCTTCCCAGTAACTGTCCCTGGGTCCTCCTGCCTCCGCCTGGCTCACGCTCAGAGACATAAACCTGCAGATGGGTCTCAGGCTGACCACTTGACCTCATAGTCTCTCCAATGGTTGGTCTGGACCTCTTGGTCCCTCCACGAGGCAACTGTCAGACCACTTTGGTCTCCCTCGTATACAGCCTAGACCTATGGATTCTTCATTTTGTGGCTTCCAAGCCTCTTATCCTTCCCACCACCTAATCCAACGTGATATTTGCAGGTGTGCACACACTGATATACATCCCTTCACAGCACACAGTCTTCTCCAAAAAGGCAGCATCCTCTCTCGATACGAATTTATTTCATCTGCACTTGCTCAAATCACCCCTCTCAGGTGGGCTTTACAAAGATCTCTACAACAGGACTTGCCTTTTGCTTACAGCATCACGTAGTGGTTTCTCTCCTTGTCACTTCATATTTCTTACACTTTTCAGTTGCTGCAGTTTGGATTCCTCCCCAAGCTGTAGTCCCCTTCAGTGTAGTACCTGCTCCTGCAGGGATGTCTTCATGGACTGCAGTCATCTCAGGATGTTTCTGCATCTATATCTTCTTGTGTGTCATCCCTTGTACCCTCACAAATCTCCCAGCAGCCACTTCTCTTTATTAAATGTGTTTCACAGAGATGCTGCATGCTTCTGTAATTGGTTCAGGTTTTGGCACGTGGTGGGCTGGTGGTATCTGTTGCCAAGCCAGCTGTGACTAAAGGGCGGACCTTCTCCTACACAGCTCACCCCTGTAGCCTCACTGCTACCAAAACTCTGCCAGCTATGCACAGTGTAGCATTTTCTTTCAGTTCGAGGCAACTCACGATCTTTCGTGAGCTTTAGGAGCTGTGTTTAGGCAGAAGCATTCTCAGCGTCGTCTCGGGTTTCCCTAGCCTTTCACTGCCCTCCAGTGGATAGTGCTGCTTGTCAGCTTTGTCTGCCGTGGCATACAAGGCAGCTTTAAGGTGTTTCCTTTCCTTCCACAGAACATCCTTCAGCAAATAAAAAAAGAACAACATGCATGTGAGTGGCAGTGTACCAGGTTTGAACATGGAGAATCTCTAAAGGTCGTTGATTGATTCATGCAAAATCACAGAACTTTTCTTTTGAACCCAGACACATTCCAGGGCATAAGAACTGAAGGAGTGAGAGCAATGATGTTTGAGAGAACCCAGAGAGGTGTTAGGGTGAGGGTTTGACATGTTGATAATAGTTTTTCTTTTCATTCCTGGTGTCAGAAGGTCTGCCGAGTTCTGTTTCAATTCATAGTGTGTTTTACCTGAGATGAGGAGCAGGACTTCACTGATGGAAGGCTTGTCTGTATTTCTTTCTAAAGAGGTGTCTAGTCTGGGGGGCAGGCATATTCCTGACAGTAACATGAAATGACTCAGAAGGTGTAGCAGAAGTGAAACCCTCTTGGGAGGATGGTCAGGAGCTAGTTCTTAAATGGAGTGCAAACAAACCCTCATAAAAAACACCCTTCTTCCCCCTGCACACCTGTCCCCTCTCCTTCTATTCTCCTGTTCCCTCACAGCATGCATTGCACTCAGTCCCTTCAATGAGGCAATGGGCAGTGCAGAGATTGGGAACAGTGTGTAGTGGTTTCTCCATCAGCAGCAGTCCCTTTAGAGTCATGCCTGGTGGGCCCTGCTCAGGCATGGTTTTCTCTATCCTCCTGGTCACTTTTTTCCTTCCGTGCCTCTTTCTGCCGTGCCACTTTCTGCCCTTTCTGAAACAGGTGTTTCAGAGGTGCTACAAACCCATCTGGTGGCTCAGAGCCACCAAGAAGCTTGGCTGATGTGCTCAGCTGTGGCCTGTGCTGGGTGAGGTGGAGACTGGCTGTGTCCAGTGTGCCTGTGACCTTCCCACAGAAGCTCATCCCTATAGCCCCTTCCCCAACCTGCTGATTATGTTTAGTAGAGAGATTATGACATTTTACAAATTATGTGACTTCCCTGTGCCGTGGGAGAGATGGTGCAATGAAGTGGAGCAGTTGGGCAGGCTGGCATTGTGGTTTCAGTCACAAGATCCTCGTTCTGGAGGAGACATGGTGCAATCCTGAAGGGAGTGTGGGTGGGTGAATGTGGTTGTTCCTGCCATGCTCTGTCATCCTAGCACAGGAACATGGGTGGGTCTTGGGTTTGCCTCACTCTTTTCTGCTCCCTGAACTCAGAGGCTACAGAAATAGTCCTGCATCCTGGAGCAGAGTCATAGGGCTTCCCTCCCCAGAGTCTTTTTTCAGTCCCCTCCAGTTACCCCAGTACCCTACCATGTCCTTAGTTATAGGATTGGTTAGACAGTACCTCACTGATGATTACACCACTTGTTTTCTGATTTGTTGTTGTTTTCCAGTTCTTGCTTCAGTTACTTCTGGATGCTTTTCCATTTCTTGATGATCATTGGCACAGATTGGCTATCTGTGTCCTTGAGCACACCAAAGCCATCCCCCAACAGGAATGGAGCCCTGCCTGGCGAAGGCCCCAGCCACTGCTGTCCTTCAGCACAAGCACACTGACCAGTAACCTATTTACATAGGTCCAGCTCCTTTTGTCTCCTGTCTTCTCTATTTTTTCACACTTGTTCCTACCAGGTCCAGTTTGATCTTTCCTTCCCCTGTCTTTGATCCTTCCCCTAAACATCCCATAGTAAGTCTTGTACAAACCTGAAATGTTCTTTCCAACATCCCGTGGTGAGTCCTGTGGTCCTGTAGGCAGTAATTCTCTCCGAATCTGGAAAGGCATTGATGGGGAGTGTCTTCAGTTGACTCAACTGGGGGTCCACAACCCACAGGGCTGGTGGCTCCTCTGGTATTTGTTGATGGGGTTCCTCTGCCTGTCATTGTGTCTCTGCTCCTTTGTATTCATGAGAATGAGCCTTCAGTCACATAACCTAATCTTTACCTGGTCCACAAATGCTGTACTCATTTAGGTTCACTTCTTGAAGTTCTTTGGGATAAAAAGTCCCTGAATAGCTCTGTGACAGTAGTCTTTTAAGTCTAACCCCTTCTGATGATTGCCTTTACTGTGAAAATTTTGTCCATTAATTTCTGCTAATTCCCTTCTACACACTTCTTCTTAGTTCTAAATATCCTCATGTAATGTGTGCTTTTTGAGCAGAGACACAGTCTCTTAAGTTTATAAGACATTTTATTCACTTTTAAAATGTTTTAAATTCCCATGCACAGAGGGAAGGCTTCCTGTCTTAAAGGCACTCAGTCTACCTCTAGAGTAAACAAGGTGGGGCTTCAACTTGGAAGCACAGGGGATGGTGTTCTGGGAGAAAGACCATGGGACCTACTTCCAGTTGCAAAGCCTAAGACAAGCCTTTACACCAGAAGCAAGAGTGCAGGGCAGCTGCCACTGTTCTTTGAATAAAAGTTGTCTCTGATCTACACCATGCTTCCCATGGTGACAAGGAGATGAGGTGCTGTGATACTCTACTGAGTGATATACAGTTTGCCTGAGCAGCTGGGTAAGTGGGTAATGATGATTCCTGATCTGCAAACACATCCCACACACATCAGAGCTTCAGCCCTATGAGTCCTGTACCAGTAATCCCAGAGGAACAGCTCACTCACTCTGACTGGTTGATGTGCTGGGTCTATGGATGACAGTTGAGCTTCCGTGCATTGCAGTTCTTGGGCTTCAGCTCCTACATGGTACCAGATGACTGCGTGTGGTGTTCCAAAATGGACTATCACTTTAACAATTTAGTACCTTTAATATCAAATCATTGATATAAGGTGGCAATGGCTCTGCTAATCACATGGCCTGAGGCCAAATATCTTTGACTTTATCTATCCCAGAGGCAAATTAATTGTTCCCACCAGAGTTTCTATAACCCTCCAGCCTTCCATCCAAGTAATATACAAGAGAAGAAGCATTACCTGTGCTACCAGCTCATACTGGATTCATCTAGGCAGTTCAAACTTGGCAGATGTTATCACAGCTTATTTGTCTGGGCAATTCTTCCAGATAGGCTAAACTCAGCAGAACTTAGCATACAGGGAAGTTCTTTGTTTAGCATTTGCCAACAGTGCAGGGAGACTTGTTTGCCTGTCCTGAATTATCTCAGCAATTACATTTATGAAGCCAATTAAAAATAATATACCTTTTAAGAAATTATCAGAGATAGCATCTGACCAAAAGTGGGAATCTGTGAAAAACAGATGACCATGATGGTGGGCCATGACTTGTAGGATTCCTTCAGAAATGTAGTGCTTACAGAAAAAAGTACCTCTTTGATCAACGTGCCCAAAGGGTCCATGGTACAAATCTCAGACAAAGAGCATTCTTTGTTAGTAGAAATCTATACTTTTTCATACCCCAGCATTTCCCAAACAGAAGGGAAATGTAGGAGACAGACTTTATCAGAACAAAAGATGCATAGAATCCTAGAAGGAACCATTCCAAGTGACAAATGGAAGAGTGAGGCACGAGAACAAATAATTCACTTGTTTACTGTAGTAGAACAAATTTCCATTTTGGGTTTGGTTCTTATCTCACCTAAAGGCAATCTAATCCTGCCTAAAGACAGGTTCTCAAGCAGTTTAGGCATTATCTCTGAAATGTCAATGAGCACAAATTCACTTTAGTATTTTATTGGATCAGGTTGCATGTTCCTGTATTTTCCTGACACTTTACTGAGTTAGATGTGCTTCTGTAACTGTGGCTGTGTAAGATGCCATCTTAGATGTCTAAAATGGCAAGATTTGCTGAGCTTGATCAACAAACTTCTATTGCTCCTGTCATACGTGGATGTTTGAGAGGGAAATACACTTCTTGTAGTACATCTTATCTAGGTACAGCAAAGATCAAGCTGTGAGTCATTGCTCTGAGTATAACATAATATTACTAACATTTTGAGGAAGGAGATAGCTGGCCAAGAGGGGTGATACAGTGATGGGCCTATAGTTCGAGTACACGCTGTTAACCACTGTGGAACAGATGGCTTAAGAGTTGATGAGATGTTAGGAAAAGTATAAAAATATCTAATGGTTATAAAGTATTTGTTGAGTAAATACCCAGTCCTTGATTTTTAATACTCTATTAAGTTAGGATTTTTTTTTTCCCAGGCTTGTCTTTGAAATTATGTTGTAGGTACTTCTGGAAGATCAGGTCTGAACAGTTAGGAGAAGTTTTTCTTGTCCCAGATGGGTGTTTCTCTTCTTCACTGACTAGCTCTGTGAGTTCATTCTGCTATGGAGTAGTTCCACTTGCATCATCTCCAGAGAGCCATTTTAATGCCTCACAAAGTGGACCTGTATGCAGATATTTATTTAGTTAGTTAGTTATTTAGATATTTATTTGTTTTTCTGTAAGTCCATTCATGGATTCTGATCACTCAGCTGTGCAAGTTGGTTTTTTCCTGAGGTTCGTACGATGTTTCTCCATGCACGTATTTAGCTCAACAACGTAAGAAACACCCTCATCAAACAAGGATATCTTCTAAGAGGTTGTCATTCAAGAAATGTCCTTCCCACCATCATGTGAAACCTAGCTGGCTTGATGACATCTTAGAGGAAGGAAAGTTCATTAGTAGGGAGTATCCCCCTTCCAGTACTACTCTATCAAAAAAAAAAAAAGAGCTTGCAGCAAAAAAATCAATAGTTTGCATCTATTGAAACTTGCTCTGTGAAAAAATGAACTGCTGCATCAGCCTCCAGACCAATAGCCTAGGCCATTAAAACAGGCGTGGATGGCATCTTGCTTCCAGACTGGTCCCTCAGTTCTCTTAGGTCCTTGGCTGGCAGCAGAAGGCATAGTTTCTCAGTCACAGGCTGTCTGGGGTTGAGAATCAATTGCTTTCATCTGTGTTTCTCTAAATTTCTATGTAAGCACATGCACACGTTCTTCAGGAGTGCGGTGATCTACGTAGTCACCTACCTACTTACAATGTTGGAGAAAAATCCACGCCAGGTCAAAAATGTAACAAGAAATAAGGAATTTTTAGATTGAAACATCTTGGATTTGCAGCTTAGTGCAGGCATAATGGTGATAATGGAGAAGATTTGGAAGTTTGGGGTTGTTTGGCTCTTTTATTATTTCACAGGGTTTAGGTTTGATTCACCCTCCCTGGCACAAGCAGATTGAAGCTGCCAATGCACAAGTGGTAGAAACTGTCTGAAGGAAAGTCAGGTTCGTGTTGCTGATTTAACCACTCCGATCTAACCAACCCAGCTCCTCAAAACATAGAGGTTTTCGATTGCTTCTTCTGACTGCTGATCTGAGATCTTTATGAGAACTGCATGCTGTCAAGGCCTCTCTACTCACCAGTAAATGAACAAAAACTGAATGACTTGGACATAAAATTCAGCCACCATGTTCACTTCAAAATGGACAATACAAATGCAGGTCCTTTAGGCGGCATTTATCATATGACACTCAAAAGATCACAAATGAAGGTATAAGTTTATGCTTTAGATATATATATACCACAGTCTTTCTACAGTGACAAGCTTAGCCAGACAGACCAGACTGTGGAAGCCTGATAATATTTGGAGACATATTTAGCTCAACTGTAAATGCCCTAGGCAAATTTGCTTTGCTCACCTGTTAGGAATGAAATGAGCTGTGTAACTCATTAGTGTGGGGTTCTTCCAGCCCAGATGTGCAAAGGACAGCAATCTGCTGTGCATCTGATCTAGGTATTATACAGTGAACAAAGTCCACTTAAAATTTTTCAGTATTCACATTTGGCAAGTATCAGAGCTACTGATATCATGTACCATGAGAATGCTTCTTGTATATAAGTGCCACTTTTTTCAGAACATTTAGGAAAGATTCCCAAGAATCACCTGTAATCATGTCCCATGAAGAACTGCAAGAAATTGACTGATTTTAGCCTTATGAGGGTTCATTTATCATTATCATTATTAACACAGTTTTGTTTTAATTGTTACTTAAAGGAGCCACTAGCCAAGTACAAGCTATGTTCAGTTTGTTTTAAGAAGAGCTGGTGAAAGTACAAGGGAGAAATGTACAGGATTCAGAAAGGAACACAATCAGAGATACCTGCAGACACAGAATCACTATGTCCCAGGGACTGACTGCCCAGCAAAAAAGGTCTCTGGAGAGAATGGATTCTTGGAGCAGGTGGCGTCTTGCAGCTTCAGCTCAGCATGCATAGCAAGATAAATCCCTCTGGCAGCTCCTGGCTGTGCCTTTTACAGCTTCTGGACTGCCAGGCCAAGTCTTTGCTGGAAGGTTCTGGGGTCATCTGGATCTGTTCCCCAGGGCCAGCCACCCATTCATATTGCAGACAAACTCATTTTGGGGCTAGGAGACATGAGGTCCCGAGCAGTGCATGCAACCCCTCTTTTGAGTTCACCCTGCCCTTGGTCTCACTCATCCACACTGTGGAGCTGCAAGATCTACCCAGCATATGAGGGAAACCTACCAGTCTCACGCTGGTGACCAAGTAACACCCTGCAGTAACAATACCAGACTCAGGCAATGAGAATGCTCGTCACAGCAAATTGCCCCAAAGAGTTACAGAAAAAATGTGGTTTCAGATATGCCTCTAACCAGCCACAGGTACTTAGAGGTTTAGCTGCATTTGTGCCTAGCATGAATGGAGGAAAACAGGCTGTGTGGGAAAAAAAAAATGTGACCCATCTCCTCTCCCTGTACTTTTCACTGTCAAAGTGCCTATTCATATCAGTATCCAGTTGCTGCTGACCTTCTGACAGCAACAACCTACTTCTCAGCTCTCCCAGCCTACTCGGCTGTGTTTTCAGGCTCTCTGCCCGTGGCTCCCTCACCCCAGCCCAAACGACAGAAGAAGCTGCTGCAACTCTGTCTGCCAGAAGTCAAATAATTTCCTTTTATTTGGCTCCAATGCCCTTACCAGCCATCTGTGGACTGTTAGTGTTTGTTATCCCATGTGGTTCTGAGACTTTAAAAGAAATCTGAGGAATCTATTGCTCAGCAGGTTTATCATGATAGTCAGCTGAATATCCCAGGAGGGCAAAGAAATCTCTCTGACGCGGGAATCTCTTCTGACACAATTCTTCTATTACTGTGGGTAAAGGCACTTACACCAAGGCCAAATACATGCAGTTTGTTCCACTGGGAGATGAAGAGTTTATGTCCCTGACATTTCCAGTATTATGCCCGTTCTCTAAGCAGTTTGTATGGTTCTCTCTGGGGATATCTAGATTGCCAACTCTCCTTTTTCCCTTTTGCCACTTTCCCAGAACATCATTACAATCTGGCACTTGTTCCTCTCTATCTGTTGGCCTGCCCAGCTCCCACCCCACCAGACACCTTCCTTTCCAGGTCCGTACCCCTTTTTCACCAGCCGATCTGGTTCCTCCACACCTCCCCCAGTATTTCCTTTCTGCTTCCAATTTCTTTGCAAAAGTCATGCTTTAACAGTCTCTCTCCCACGATTTCGCACGCCGGCCTGGCGCCCTGCCTCAGCATCGCCCTTCCCCTGGTCCAACCCCGCACTTGTTGCCCGCGGGGGGAGCTGGACGCTGGGCGCGGGCTGTAGCCCCAAGGCAGCGTTCCCTCGGCGCGGAGAGCCGCGCTGCGCCCCGTGCGCTCCCTGCGCTCGGTGCGGTGGGGGAGGGCCCGTCCGGCCGCGCACATGACGGCACGCTGGGAGGGCGGCCGCGGCGGGCGGCTCGGCCGCGCCACCGCCCAGCGGGCGG
>VZTF01002837.1:2490352-2507145 GCA_013397755.1 Cnemophilus loriae | reverse complement strand
ATCAGTTCCGGCTGATCGTGCTGGGCGACTCCACCGTGGGCAAGTCCTGCCTCTTGCACCGCTTCACCGAGGGCCGCTTCCCGGGGCCGCTGCACTCCGACCCCACCGTGGGGGTGGACTTCTTCTCCCGGCTGGTGGAGATCGAGCCCGGCAAGAGGGTCAAGCTGCANGGGATCTTACCCACACCCCTTCCCGCCGCCTCCCCAAACCTGCCGGCCTCCGGGGCACACCCTGCTGCCCTCCCGGCCCTGTACCCTCCTCCTCCGACACGTCTCCGGCCCCAAGGACTTTGCCTTGCCCCCAGCACATTTCCTGCACCCATTTGGTTGCTGTGCCTCAAACAGTCCTCCACCCCATTGCCTGACAGTGGTCGTAGCCCTGTGGCCCACCATCTCTCTTGCCCCACTGCCCACCAGTTCCTTCCCAGGAGTTTCCTTCCCCACCCTTTCCCTTCAGACACACCAGGGAACAGCTACCTTTCTCCTCCCAGCTCACACTATGGGGTAACAAGTGGGCTTGTCCTGTTTCTTCTTCCATCCCTCATCTTTCCCCTGAAGTCCTGGACCTAACATAGCAATTTCTCCTCCACATTCTTTTCTTTCTTTGCTGCCAGAGGCCTCTGCCTAACTCTGCATTTCTTACTTTGTCATCACTTCCGAACTCATCCTCCCCTGCAGTATTTCGCTCTGCCATTAACTCTCCCATGCAATCTGGAGACCAGGCCACCTCCCAGTTCTTCCTCCTTCCAGCACAGCAGCACTTGTGTGCACCACTGCAGCTGTGGCAGTGTGGAAGCCACTGGGCAGCCAGCTACAGTCCCTTATTAGTGTTTTATCTGCCTTCTGCACTTGCTGTGCACTGATTGTTGCCAGGAGCCTTCACTAATACCTCTACCATTTATAATGTAGCTAAACTAGCTCAAATGCTGCACGGAGTATTAAATACTCCGCTTTCTCTGCTCTGTTACAAACAGGTAGAAAAACTACCCTCTGTTCCTCCCCTAGAAAAGCCTCAGTTGTTTCCCAGTTTACAAGCTGATACTGTCACTTACTCACTCTTGTGTCTCTGTTGTATCTGTAGCACTTGCCACTTCAGGCAAGTTGTGTATGGATTTTAGTCTGGACTTGGGGTTCAATAGATGTGAATTCATGGCACAGACAAACGCGTAGTCCATCTCCGTGTACCTGACCCACACACCTGTTGTTACTGGAATGCTAGCAGGAGAATTGAAATGGGCCTCTTCACTGGCCAGAATCAATTCCTCTGCACTCCCTGTCTTCTGTCGCAGCAGTTGTGCAGATTCCCACACCCAGCTGAAGAGGTGGGATTGCACTGTTTTACTGGGGCACAACAACTTTTTTTCCTCTATAATAAGCATTAGAGTGAAACAACAAACAACTTTCCTGGGCTTGCATGAGTCACAACTTCAGATGTATTTTTGCAGGTAGGCTTCTGAAGGGTTAGCAAAGAAATTAACAGTGTTAAGGGAAAGCTCTTGGCATTTTTCGCCCTCTTTGTGCATTCCAAACAGAAATGTAGAATACTTTTAAGTAAGTGACGAGGAGTGTATAATCTCTCTCTTTTGAATTTGCTGACAATTAGCCAGGATGGCCAATGACAAGACACTTGATTGAAAGAAATGCAAATGCACAGAATCTTGTATACATTTAAAATCAAATTATAGCAGTCCTTTAACCCCGGAATACTCAGGGAATATACACTGATGAGTCATGCAGTCAGCTGCTCTTAAATTTACCTCTGTGTTTTTTCTAATACTCAGAAGATACAACCTGAAGAAAATAGTTTTAAATATTTGTGTTTATTTTTCTGCTTAGAGTTTCTTGTCAGGTGTACTAAATATCATAGTGTTTATTGTATAGTCTGTTTTACATTTAGTCAAATAAATTATAAATATTTTACTAACACCACAGGTTAAAATGTTGCACACTCTGTTCTCTGCTAATGGAAAACACTACAGATCACAAGCAAAGACCATCTTAGGGAAGCTAATTACTCCAAGAAGTTATCAAATTCTGGGGAACACCAAGCAGTATGCAGTTCTGATTTCCAATTCTGCTCTGGCTCACTCGCTTTGGGATTTTAGAGGAGGAAAAACCTGTCTTTAATGCTCCCTGGAGAGTTCCCTACATGCAGGGAAAACTACTGGCTGCATAATAACCCCCTTCTTTTGGTGCCAGGCATTAGGGACATTCCCAGGGGAAAAGGAAAGTGTGACACACCTGCCATCACACTCGCTTGAAAGATGTCACATATTTCCTTGGAGGAATTATTTGGGAAAAATTCTTACATGTCTCTACTTCATTGATGATTCCCTATTTGAACTGGATTTCATGCATTGACTTTGAAATCATCTTTAACATGCCCTGACAGAGCAGTTATTGGATATATTTATTTTGACATCAGTAAGGCATAACTAAGCAGAATCTCCCATTGTTTGAGGTGCCACATGGACAATAACAACATAATCAGTAACACCTTTAACACCTTACCAGAACAAGAACCTACAGACTTGCTTAGTATAGACTCAGATCTCTAATGCAGATTAACATAAATGAAGGGTACATCCTCAGTTTGTATCTTCAGAGCAGTCATTTAGAGCAATCTGCTACTTTGGCTGTGTTTTACATCATCTACTTTGCTATGATTTTTGTTTGTTTGTTTAATTTACCCATATTTAAATCCAATAATATATTTTAATCATGAAACCTCCAATGCTATAAAATGCACAGTAGTGGTGCTAAGACTGAGAGTTCATTTCAGTAGGGGCAAAATATTCTGGGGGTGCTTCCACTAGCCCACTTTTTAGTAGACCTAGATATTAGATATATTCTGCTTCTAACACATATTAAAAATAAAACACTATCCTATTCTTTTTCTGTAAGCAATATGTATTTTCAAAATTAATATCATTACAATGTAGTCTTTAGTCATAGTATAAAAATAACTCTTCAAAATTAGATAAAGCTTTTAGTGAAAGATTGGTTCATCTGGTAAAGATCAGTAAGTCATAATGAAAAAGAAACACTGTGACTGACTTAAAGCCTCCCTAAAGCCATAGTCTGATGTGATTATACAAAGAATCATAGAATATCCTGAGTTGGAAGGGACCCACAAGGATCATCAAGTCCAACTCCTGGCCCTGCACAGGATGACCCCAAGAATCACACCATGTGCCTGAGAACATTGTCCAAATATTCTTCTTGAACTCTGTCAGGCTGGTGCTATGACCACTTCCCTGGGGAGCCTGTTCCAGTGCCCAACCACCCTCTTCGTGAAGAACCTTTTCCTAATACCCAGCCTAAACCTCCCCTGACACAGCTTCAGGCCATTCCCTCGGGTCTGTCACTGATCATCATAGACATGAGATCAGTGCCTGCCCCTCCTCTTCCCCTTACAACGAAGTTGCAGACTGCAATGACGTCTCCCCTCAGTCTCCTCTTCTTCAGGCTGAACAGACCAAGTGACCTCAGCCACTCCTTGTATGGCTTCTCTTCAAGACCCTTCACCGTCTTTGTTGCCCTTCTTTGGACACTCTCCAATAGTTTAATGTCTTTCTTATATTGTGGCACCCAAAACTGCCCCCAGCACTCGAGGTGAGGCCGCCCCAGTGCAGAGCAGAGCGGGACAATCCCCTTCCTTGCCCGGCTGGCCATGCTGTGCCTGATGCGCCCCAGGACACGCTTGGCCCTCCTGGCTGCCAGGGCACTGCTGACTTATAAAGTGTAAAAGCACTGGGACAGGTTGCGGGGGGAAGTGGTGGCATTACCATCCCTGGAGTTATTTAAAAGATGTGTAGGTGTGTCAACTCAAGGAAGTGGTTCAGTGGTGGACTGTGCAGTGCTGAGTTAACAATCGTAGTCAATGATCTTAAAGATTTTTTCCCAGCCTAAATGATTCTGTAGTTCTATCATCCTTTTCTCAGATTTTAGAAAACCACATAACATGATATTGTATGTATTGACGTGTCTTTAAAAATTTTGTATTGCTTTTTTTCTTGAGTTACTGTTTTCTAAAGCCTCTCTATTATAGGAATATTTTTTTTGATAATGAGAAAACTAGTTTCAAATTATACATACCAGAAGTACAGAAAAAATGACTGTTGTCTCTCCAATATATTCACCCAGTTTTTGTGATGTACAGCACAAAGTTACTTTTTAGTCATCTCCATTAAAAGCAATACATACGCATAATTCAGTGTAATGGCTTAGATCATCAGCTACTGTAAATTAGCATGTCTCTGCAGAAGGGACTTACAGCAGATGAGAGTACTGACTGCTGTGTATAAGCATCCAAAAACACACAGAGGGCTGTATTTCAGTACTCCAGTTCATACATACATGATATAACATCTTTTTATATAGAAGATGTTATATCATGGCAGATGATGCATTGCATTTTCAATACTAACCTACTTTCTTTCCTGGCTGATGCATTTCTTTGTTTTCAAGGTTTGGGACGGGGGGAGGGTTGTTTGGGTTTCTTGTTTGTTCAGATTTTTTTAATGAAAATAGGCTGTATTAGCTTTCACTTCTCCAAATACCATTTTTGTCACCCACATTTGCTTTTACTAGAACTACCTGAATTATTTTTATGGCTTCCTTTGTGTTTGCAGATGCTCTAGAGGGAAAAAAAAATGGTTGAGAAAACCAGAAACAGATCCTTATGGCACCTGTATTTAATACTTCACAAAATGTGACACCCCTCACTTATGGTCTTAAACAATTTTGTGAAACAGTGTGCCATTTTTCGTATCCAGGCTATTTGAATTAATCTGAGGTTAAGATCCTGTTGTCTTCACATTCAGAGAGACACTGCATGGACTGTATTGCTGGGAATGTAGAAAAGATCTTTCTAAGCATTAGGAGAAACAGTTCCTCCCTCTTATCTAAATAAAACCATTTCAAATGCTGCTTGCTGTGGCTAAATGAATTTAGATATGCCAAGAAATCTAAGTCTTCTTTATCTGTGCACTTACCTATCTGTAATACTACTATTGCTGCTAATTATACCTCTGTATTCAAATTGTTATCAAAAACTCTATGAAATGGGATGAACTGAGAACTGGAGGGAGCTACTGTCATAGAAAGATGTGCTAGTGTGAACAGTTCATCCTGCTTCCTAAAGTTTTAAGGCTGCATCCTCTTCATAATCGTGAGATAAAATGGAGTTCATTCTTAGCTTAGGTTATGATTTCAAATAATGACTGTTAAAAGAGATTGTGCTTCTCATTTCATTTGGAGAATACTTATATATACACTAGCTATATAATTTATGCCAGCAGCAAGTGCTTGTGTCCACTCCTTGGTAGGCTGTTACTTCCTTAGAAATGTCTCTTCTCACCTTCCCCATTCTCCCCTACTACTCATGATTAGAGACTTAAAATAGTTGTTTAGTTCCTGTATCTTTCTCTCTCTCTCTCTACATTCTAACTTTTTTTTCTTATTCTTGAGCACATTAAAATTTTTTTCAACCAGAAGAAGAGTTTCCTTCTTTCAAAATTCCTCCCAGTGAATGTTCTGGAGCTTACAGGGCTCAAAAGTAGAAAATATCTCTTGGCAGCCCTCATGCCAAAAATTTGTAAATTTATAAATTATAAAGAGCTTTTGAACCTCTGTGTGAGAGAGATGCTGGAGGCAGACGTGTCCCTTGCCTGTAATAAGTGTGTGTTTGCCCAGCTCACTCAAAACTTTTGGACAGTTTTGGTCAGGGAGTTTCCTTTCTCTGCCTGTTACCTGTTGACTTCTGCAAGCACAAAGAGTTATGATTAACTAGACAAACTTTCTTTTAAATAATGTTTCTGCAAGGAATGCAAAAGGATATGCCTGTACATTGGCAAGTTTGGGCTCCAGGTTTCTTGACATATGTGTACATATTTGAATTTGAAATAATTGATTAGAGCAACATGAAACGCATGTTTATATGAAGCTGGAGGACTCAGATTTTACACCAAAAGTATATATCTTTGCTTCTGTGAACGTGTCCCACAGTTTGCTAATAAAGACCACTTTATAGAATAATTCAGCACTCAATATTTGCCCTAGGAGTGTGAGGTTCAGGAATGTTTAGAAAGTGAATTTTGAATGTAGAAAAAAAATTGGTCCAGTAGATAACTTTATAAATTTCAATCTGCTTTTAAAAAGTAAAGTTATTTAATAGAACTTTAAAAATATACACATTGCCATATGGAAAAGTAATTGCTTTATGAATAAAGTGAAAATGCATTTTAATTTTCCTTTTTCTTTTTTTCCCTCTTCATAGATCAATAACACGTTCTTATTATCGCAATTCTGTGGGTGGCTTACTAGTGTTTGACATCACAAATCGACGATCTTTTGAACATGTGAAGGACTGGCTAGAGGAAGCAAAAATGCACGTGCAGCCTTTTCAGATTGTGTTCCTGTTAGTAGGACACAAATGTGACTTAGTGTCACAGCGAGACGTTACGAGAGAAGAAGCTGAAAAACTGTCATCTGACTGTGGTATGAAATATATAGAAACTTCAGCAAAAGATGCCACAAATGTTGAAGAGTCCTTTACAATTCTTACACGAGACATCTATGAACTTGTGAAAAATGGAGAAATTTCAATACAAAATGGATGGGAAGGTGTCAAGAGCGGCTTTGTTCCAAATGTTGTACATTCATCAGAAGAAGCTGTGAAGCCCAGAAGACAGTGCATCTGCTGAGTTTGTAGCATGCCAAAGAGCCCATGGGGTGTTTAGAAGATGATGCCAATCTACATGACAGAAAAATAATTTTGAAACAATATTAGATCATGGCATAGCTGAATCATAGAACGGTAATTTGGTTTTGTATCCTTCTGTCTAGGTTATAATCCATTACACTTTAAGCGCTTTTTTTCCTTTGCAGAGTACAAAACTTCACATGGTCTTCAGGAAAAGAAATTATATATTGCTAAAGGGAAAACTAA
Source organism: Cnemophilus loriae (assembly GCA_013397755.1). NCBI lineage: Eukaryota > Metazoa > Chordata > Aves > Passeriformes > Corvidae > Cnemophilus > Cnemophilus loriae. The sequence continues at coordinate 2,500,194 of VZTF01002837.1, read as the reverse complement.
TTCTATAGCAAGACACTGAGAAAGCGCAATAATCATCATGACAACATCCTCGCTTGGGCTTTGTATTTTGAATACTGTTTAAAATCAAGGCTTGTTAGGTGAGGATCAGATGAGCTCATTACTTTTGTTCATCCTGCCTTAGCTTTGGACAAGAAAATATTATACCTTATAGTTTTTTAATGTGATTCTTTACTTAAGTGCAGGGTTGCTAATGACCATTAAAGTTTAGAATGCTGTAGAATTTGATAATAAAGATAACTCTAAGGAAAGCAAACTGAAAGATTGCTCCAATAGCAAACACTTTTGATATGACAATGAATACAAGCCTTACTAAAGAAAAAGAATGTTTTAGAAAAGATGATTTATTTGTATACAAAAATGGGGAATAGAAACAATGGAATTTATTATTGACTATTTTCTGAATTGCCAGTGAAACTAAACATAATATCACATATGATCCAGCTGTTACTTGACTAGTATACAAAACAGCTTTCCCAACCACTGGAGTTATATTTTAGCAGCCAGATCCTCAGCTGGGTAATTATCATCATTACACTGATGCCTACGGAATTATGTTAATTTCCACAAACAAATTCCATATTAGCTTTAAAAAATAAATCTACTTCTAACTAGAAGTAAAAAAAGTTAAAAAGTGCTGCAACCCATGGGAACCCAGGCCTTAAATTTGAATAGAGCAGTTTTATTCTTAGCCAGCAAATGTTAAACTGTTGTCTAAAAATGGAAGGTTTTAAACTAAAACTGTTATGAATAGAGCATTTGGAGAGGAAAGAATTTCTAAAATAACGCTCATCTACAGAGAGCAAATTTAGAGAACTCCTAAGAAAGAAACCCATAATAGCTTTTAATAACAACGATAGGAGAAATCTGTGATCCTGTAGCATTTTACTGAGCTTGGAGTCATCTTCCTACTCCTCTGAATATAACACACACTAGCTTTATGCAAACTAGGTCTAGCACGTAAATACCAAATAAATCTATTTCTATTTTATTGTAGTAGTATAAAAGGTGACTTGATCTCCAGAGTTGATAAGCATCTACAATTTATCTGGCATACTCATAACCACCAAACATCAAGCCAGTTATCTTCATAAAAGGTGTGTTATCGTGTACAGTTCTCCTTTTTCAAGACCAGGCAACAAGTCTATCTAATCTAATTTTCTTCAACAAGCATATGATTGGTTTTCTCACAGGCTACTTTTGCATTCTTTTACAATCCTTTTTCAAATATTTTGTAGTATGGAGACAGGTTGGTTGGTTCCAGTTACTTTACACATTTAGGGCAACTAAAATCATTGACTTCAAAGGGAACTAAAAGTTTAAGTTTTTCGAAAGCCTGAGTCTTACTTGCACTGAGGCACAGTTACACTGTTTTGGAAGGGTACAGAGGCCTTAATATAAACAGGAATGAGCCTTAATTCATTAGCAAATAGAACTAGTCTCAGCATGCCACAGAGTAATTGCTGTAGCCTGATTCTCTATTAAACTACATGTATTGACACCTAATCAACTTTGTTTGGAGGGCATTTTAGGCCCTCTTTACAAAGTAAACATGACTACGGATGCCAAAAGGTAGTGCAGAATCAGGCTGTGTGCATTTGACACTGATTCCCTTATGATACGAGGTTTATGTTACGCATCTCAGAAGATTTTCTCTTTTTTGTTTAAGAGGTCAACAAATAAATCAGTGACTGGGGAGTCAACAGACCCAAAGTCTACCATTGGTTCGCTGTGTGTTTCTGAGCAAGACGTGTGGTTTTGTGCCTCACCTTCTGTATCTCAAATACAGAGATGACTGTTCTTCCTCAAATTCACAAAGACTGCTGAGACCAAATCAGTCTATACGATCGTCAGTCCTGGACTCTATCCTCTGTGTGCTACCTGGTTTTGAGTGTTTAGCACCATGGGATGTGGATATTGGTTTCTTCTGACGTACCCAAATAACCATAATAATAAAAAAAAGGTAAATTAAAGCAGCCTTATGAGTGCCAGGTATTGCTGTGAATCTAAGTTTCTTTGCATCTTTCATTACTTTTAGATTAAAATCTTGTATCTTAAATTTTTCTTCCTGAATACTCTGGAGCCAGTGAGCTTTTCATTCTGTATGAAAAAAAATGGGTTGTACTGGGGGGGAAAGGACTGGGAGAAGAGGGGAGTGGAGGGGAGGTATGCACAGAGAAATAAACAATCATCAGAACAGAGCCTTAATCTCTGTTGTCAATGTTATTGTACCTGTGGTGTCACATTTATTACACTGGGAATAGAGCTTTTAACCAGATTCAACTGTGTGAGGAACTGGTGTTGTCAATGCAACTACAAGAGAAGTTCACCGCATTTTAAAGTACTGTGCACATAGTTGTCTTATTTGTAATTCCTAAAAATGTAGATTAACATGTACTTTCAAACATTGTCTGTCTTTATGATAAATTAAACCACTACTGTACCTTCTCACAACACACTTGCAGTTTATAGAAATGTCTGATAAATAGATAATTTGTTGAAATGCACCGTTTTCTTTCCAGATGCTTTGCAATATGATATGTAAGTAACAGTTTGAATAAGGTGTAGAATGGGTTATAGTTCAGTGCATGTATATTCTTTTTACTCCCATGGAAGCATGAATATTGATAACAGAATTCAATTCCCAGAAATTACAGAAATTAGATAAATCTTGCTTGGTAGCCAAATTAAAAAGTAGAAAATATTTAATAAGAAAACACAAACTTTGCAAATTAAGGTTTGGTCAGTCCCTGATAGGAAATGGAAAATGTTGAAAAACCTTGACAGAGGTTTTATTTGGATTCATAGACCTGGCAAGTGAATGGATAAAAAGTATTGTTTTGGACTCCTAAAATGTTTAAACTTTCATTACTTTTATTTTAAGTCTGATAAAGAAGAGTAAATATCTTCCTCTACTCATTAAAATACTTTACACATGAATTCTTCAGATATTTTGGCTTGCTTGTAATTGTATCTGTCCCATGTAAGAAGCAGAAACTAGCCTCAAGCCTTAGGAATCAACCAAGGAAAAGATTTTGAGGTAGTAAATGTTCGGATTGTTCATTTATGCCTTCAGTATGGAATACACTCACTGATCTAACTTCAAACTGGCGCCTGTCCTGTGCTCACAGAAAATAATGCAGGCTTGACTGAGCCCCTAGGCACACTGTGCTGCCCTGTGCTGAGATCCCTTCTGCCTCAGATGAACGGTTACTGGTACCCAAGCCGCCTGTCTGAAAGTGAAGGTGGGTGGATGCACCATGATCACAGACATTTCAGTCTCAGCATTTCAGCTTCCTTAGGGAGTGCATGCTTCATTGCCCTCTTTTTATATAATTGACATCCAGGAAGAGTGCTTTTTCCCTCACTGCAGACCCCGGCACAATGGGAACTCCTCCAAGTCTCCACCTTTGCTTTTTACACGGAGCTGGAACAGCAATTTCAGCAGCCGTTATTCAGTCTTGAAGAAGAAAAAGAAGGAAGGCTGAGGGTTTATTTTCTACATGGGCATGGAACCTTATCACAAACATGCTGGACTGTTTAAGAAATCATTAAATATCAAAAGACAGTTGTTGATAGCAAAAATTTGCATTGCTCATTTCCCAGAGTCTATAGACTATCTTTCAAATAAGTGAATGAAATAAAAATTCTAAAAGAGGAATCCATAAAATATAACTCTCCCTAAAAAGCCTAATGGATAGGACTGCATGACAAAATAAATAGATTAAAAAAATAATAATAAATAAGTCAAGCATTTGTGCAATGATCCTTTGCTCTAGTACTTAACTGTGTTTGGTAGCACCAACATTGCCTAAGTTCTTTAAGGATAATAATGGAGTAATTGGATGTTTTGAAAACTAGAAGAATTCAACCAAAAAGTCATCTGCCTGATCCTCAGAGAAAAAATACTACTATCTCGTGAATGCATGTAATCATGAGATAGTAATTCCCAGCTCATTTCTAGTAGTAATTCAATGTGTGGGTCTAGTGCTACATTCCATGATAGTCTCCTCTGAAAACTGACTACCTACATTTGCTGTTGTTTTACTCATCAACATTTCCCTGTCTGTGAAGTGAATACAGCTGTGGAAAGCTGGGTTTTTCTTTGGAGCATAGCAGAATTGTTTATTGCGTGTCAACAAACCCGCAAATCTGATTAAAGTAATGAAACCAAAGATGTACCAGTTGAGCATAATATGAAGACTGAAGGCACAGGTTCCTGAATACAATTTACCTTGCGTAATAGATAATCAGTGGGAGTGTGAAAAAAACGAAGTTGGTTCTGCAAATCTAAAAGCATTTTGCCAAACAGGACTTTAAATGTGGAAGATCTGGCTCTATAGGCAGTGGATTCTGCAGTGCAATCGGTTTTCTTCATGGAGTTGCTGCTCCCACTGGCTAGGAGTGGAGAAGCAAACTCATGGCTAAAATGAGTCCAGGAAAAGAGCTTCACAGCGCAAATCCACAAAAATGTAACATACACAATGTGGGTTTCTTGCCCTGGGGAGTCAGGGAACAGTTGTTTGGCTGCAAATGCCACTTGCATGGCTTCATCTCCTGTGAATGCCCATTGCCCACAGAGGCTAGACAGGAACTGGGAGTAGCAGGCTCTTTATGGAGGGGCAGGTAAATCTTCATTTAAACTCAAACTGAGGAATTCAAAAGCCCAATCCTGAGCTGTTAGAGTGGATCACTGTCTTTGAAAGTATTTAATTCATTTACTTCTCAGAGAAAGTAATGTTTTAGGTTAGGCCTGAGCTATGCGGAGATGGATGCTCAGTGTGTAACCAGCAGAGAGATGACTACTCCCTGGGAGCAGTGCTGGGAGCCAGCTGACAGCAGCCCCCAGCAGCATCTCAGGCTACAAGGGCAGCTCAGACTGAGATTAACTGATCACAGGCTGCTAAAGGCTCACCTTGCAGCTGAAGAGCTTCTACAGAAAGGTAAGAGCAGAAGTAGCAAACCCAAAATCTATGCATTGTAAATAAAAGCAAAGTCCAGGTAAAGAAACTGACATTTCAGCTATAGTTCAGTTATTGCTATTCCTCACTTCCTCCTGGCTTCAAATCTGTGCAATCTCTGCAAACTGAGTTTTCCTGCTCCATGAAAATTGTGGAAGGACAAACTGAGCCTCCTGTAGCAATAAAGTCAGTCACCAAGGAGAGGGCTGCGCAAGACAAGGGTGGAAGGAGGACGCAGATAATTTCTTCCATCCCTGCACGTCCCTGGGGGAGCAGTGAGACTAACCACTGCCAGAGCCCTTAAGACCCTATAGAAATATCCACCAGTGTTGTGGGACTTGTGGGATGAAAGAAAGTGCCAAGGACCTGGAGTCGGCCCAGAGATGCAGGCTATTGGCTCCCTAACTTCAGCGCTCCCTAAGGATAGGTTACCTCTGTGGCACAGCTGCAGGAACGGTTGGTTATAACTCTGTGCTGGCACTATGTCTACATTGCATAGTGTCTACATTTCATCAAAACAAATGGCTATACTGCAGCCTTTTTCCCCTTTCACCTTCTCCCCCATGTGGTTTCTTTACAGGAAGGGACTGTCAGAAGACATATCTGGCACCAAGGTCTGACAGTGAGCAGGGCAATAGTTGAAAATTTTAGTGGTAGTTGCTAAGTATTAAGGTACTAAAACTGAGGGGGGGAATTGTGGAAAATATTCCAGTCATAATCTTAGTAATAAAAACCTTTCAGGGCTGGCACTGCTTTGCAGCACTTTCGAGAATTGTCCATTTTGGTTAAGTTTTCAATGCCAAGAAAATAGTTCAGCTATTTAGTAATAATTTATATTAGTTTGTAATTTAAAAATAATTACTGCTCATTATTCAGAGAGAAAAGTCTTCTCTGTGCAGATCATTTTAGTAATTTTGCTGGCATACATCTTGTGTTGTATGTTTTAAAAGAGCAAGCTATGTCAGGACGTAACTTTAAAACACGCAAGTCTCAAATCCCATCAATCAGACCATTGAAATGCACAGTTCATTTTATTGGGATTTTTCTCTGCCCAATTCTCTGTGGAAAAGAGAGTCTGATTTTCAGAGAAGCTTTTAAAACAAAGGAGAGGCAAAGCTTACTGAGCACTGAAAAAGAGATGCATGTGTGAACAAGTGTAAGAAAAGCAGAACATGTTTCTTCACGAGGTATCCTCTTTCACTCTACCATGCTTCACAGCCCAACTGTAGCTCCCTGAGTACACAGTGAATGGAACAGTAAATTTCTAGCTGTCAAAAAAACACTAGGAGATCAAATGTAATTCCCCACAGCAGTTTTCCGCAACTCTGTGCTTGGGTGAGGAACAATGACCGCATTCTGCCTAACGCATGCCATGTGCTTCTCTGTGTCACAAGAGGAATTTGGCCTCAGCAAAAAGCCTCCCGCAGGTTCTGCCTGCAAACAGTCACTCTGCACCACCCCACACCATCCTCAGTGACAGTCAGGATAAAAAGTGTAAGGTTTTCCAGCAAGGAAACCGTGAGGGAATAGCACTGTGGTCTAAAAAGTACATCAGAGAAAAACAAACATCGGGGAGAGACGTCATTTAAGCTAAAGGACAATGTTGGCATGAGAACAAAGGGGTCATACTGAGATGCACAGGATAGGTGGTTCTGGTTATGCTAAGATAGCAGAGCCTTGGGCCACTTTAAGTGAAAGCAACAGTAATCTTTACTGCCACATGCAGGCAATTTCTCCAGAATGCCATTGTTATTAACCGAAATGGTGATGTGAAGCCCAGATAGTAAACACCAGAAGCATTTGTTTTCTTGTCAAACTGGAAACAAATATAAGAGAAGTTTGGTCACTGACAGTGCTTCTTTTTTCATCTACAAGTGGATGTCTGAGTGTTCTTGCCCTTTTAAAAGTATTGTCTTTGGTGACTCATGGCACGATTTGTGCATGAGGTCATTGTGACTGTCCACAGCAGTGATAAACAAGAATTTCCCACTGAAAGAAAAACTGTAAGTATTAGTACCCTTACTGAATATAACTAGTTTGATGGGAGAGGAGTTTGAAATGGACTAATCAAGCATCACATGTTTCTTCCCTTCATGGACTAAGTGAAGATTAGAAGAAACTATGTTCATCTTATTGGTACGTGTGTTTCAGGGCATTAGAACAGATCATAGAAACACATATTTCTCTCTGATGCAACTCATTCAAAGCCTGGAATCAGTTCACTCCAAGACATCTAGGATATTATGACGTTATTAATTTCACTGATCATCCAAATCTTAATGAGCTGTTCCTTGCAAATCACTTTGAAGCCATGGACGTGTCTGGGATTGTCATTCACTCTGCCTTTTACAATCCACACAAAGCATATAAAACTGTAGGCCAATGTAATACCAATCAATATTTAATATCTTCATTACCAGCAGAATTTAATAATAATCCATTTGTGATAGAATTAAAGCAAATAAAACAATATTATGTAACACTGAGCACTGTCAAAGCACTCTGAAGTGGTACTAAAATATTATAAAACCTTAAGGCTCATAGATGTCTTTACTTCCCAGAAAATTCATGCACAGATCTTCAGGGAAAAAAAAAACCCAACAATTTACAGTCATTGTGTAAACCATGCAAAATGAGATGCACACTATTTTTAATATCAGTAAAAAGTACCACTGTTTCCTTGTCTCCCTGCTTCTCAGATGTTCAAGTTCTCTTTATTCCTTGGCTAGCCCACTCATAACTATTGCACAAGAGCATATTTGGGCAGGATGCACGAACTCTCATGGTCAGTACAGTCATTGCTGACCCATCCAGGCCAGCAGCAGAGACGTCACATAATGGCTACCACGTGCCTAAGGGGACTTAGAAAAGACCCTAAAAGGTACTCACATCCTGCTGCATCCTGTGTACTCCTACATTTTTGTGGCAACATTTGGTAAGTTTGGACGAAAAGTGCAAATACAGAGAAATCCATCATTTTCAAACATAGCATTTTAAAACACTGCCCAACTTCATTTAGTTTCAATGTTGGTTAAAAAAATTTGCAGTTATGACATTCGAATGATTTGTGTTGTGGTTTTGTATTCTAAGCTTTGCATCAAAGGGACCTGAGATGAAGTTCTCTATAGTAGTTCATTTTCTGTCTCTATGTATCAAAAGCAGTTTATAAACATCACTGAATCGTGGCATTAATAGCAAACATATATTTAAAAAGAAACTAATAGAAAATGAACAAAAAATATCAAAAAATTGGAAATGCTCACATTTTTAAAGGGTTTGGGCAAAAGCGAATGAATCGGTTCACAGAGTAGTGGCTCATAGGAATGGCTGCCTCCATGTCACATTCTGTAGAATATGTGCCTGTCTCTCAGCTTCTCTGGTACTTACATACCTGTAACATAATACACAGACTGGGCAGCGGAGAGGCTGATGCGCAGATACGCAATGCACACATTTTACTGCCCCTGCTGGAGGCCTCCGAACTTCAGCACTCTTATAGAATATATGTGCAATGGAAAGTGCATAATACAATTAGATCTATATTGCATAATTATGTATTATATGTAAAACTGTATAACTGTGTCCATTATATGTGCAATAAATATTGTATACTTAAATATTGATAGTATGGAATATATAATAACAGCAAAGAAAAAAATCATTAACTAACTGGAGCTTTTGGAAGCTGGAAACCTTGTCAAAACAGGAGATTATTCAATACCTCCTTTTCACTTCTCAGTTAAAAGAAGGCCTTAAGATGACTATCATAATTAATTCATTTAACAAGGCTGCAGGCCACATTTGGCTTTCCTTACACTTCAGGGTCCCTATCCTCTGCAATATGAATTTATCTTCAAATCCCGTGCCCCAGGAGAGGCGAAGGGAGGGCTGCCATCCCTGGTGGCTGGTGGTGTGGCTGTCCATGATAATGATTCATGGCAGGTCAGGTTGAACAGGCAGCATCAGCTCTCAGGGCTCTGAGCCTGTACAAAAAGCTTGGTGAAATTTTCTTCACGATATATTTTTAGGCAAAGGCTAAATGTTTTAATAGAAAAATGAGATTCTGTTTTACATCAAGAAACCCTGAAATTTTCCAAATCCTTCTCAAAAGCTGCCTAAATGCAAATTTTCCTACTAAATGTTCCCCTGTCTCACTGTCAGGAGCTGGACTTTGATGAACCTTGTGCGTCCATTCCAATACTGAATAGGCTGTGATCACAGAATCACAGAATGGGTCGGGTTGGAAAGGACCACAGGGGGTCATCTGGTTCAACCTCCCTGCTCAAGCAGGGCCATCCTAGAACACATGGCACAGGATTGTGTACGGACACTTCTTGAATATCTCCAGTGAGGGAGACTCCACAACTTCTCTGGGCAATCTGTTCCAGTGCTCGGTCACCCGCACAGTAGTGTAATTCTTCCCTATGTTCAGGTGGAACTTCTGCACCCGTTGCCTCTTGTCCCAATTGCTTGGTACTACTGCGAAGAGCCTGGTCCATCCTCCTGACACTCTTCCTTCAGATACTTACACACTTACTGATTCTGTAAATAGAACGCTTGTGACAACTGGCACGAAGCGTGACGGCTTAGCCGGAGACTGGGTGTAGGGCAGCGACTTGGCTTCGCAGCACACGGGTTAGTGCGGGTGGCCTTGCGGGGCTGTGCCCGCGGTGCTCTCCGCGCCCTCCGGCCGGGCGTGAGGGGCACTGGTGCCGCAGCACCTGCGGGGACAGGACGGCGGGACGGGCCGGGGTCAGTTAGTTAGTTAGTTAGTTAGAAGTCAAGTCATTTCTGTGCTTCCAAACCACAGCGCCGCGTCCCGCTGAGCTCGCCGCTCCGCGGGGCCGTGAGGGCAGCGGCGCC